>NW_019014574.1:472276-489721 GCF_000150535.2 Carica papaya
CGTCATGGGTGGCAAAGTCGGT
The DNA here is from genome assembly GCF_000150535.2 of Carica papaya. The sequence goes on from NW_019014574.1 coordinate 472,299, forward strand.
GCCGGAGCACGGCAGCGGCGGCGTGCCAGAACCACAAATTTAGCTAGAAAGAGTTTTGGACATGATTTTTATTTTTGTGTATTTTTGGTACGTGACGAGTGTTTTGATTTACAGGAAAAATTCAAAAAACTTGGGACTCGTTAGGAGGCGTAGGAGACAGTGCAACATCTCGAAAGGGTGAAGATCCCTTACTCTATTCTCCATTACAATAAAATGAGGGTTAATGATGTATAATTTTATATTTTTATGAAAATTTAGAAAACTTTAAAAATAATTACAGGTCACTAGTGGAGGCGAAACCAGTTAGTTCACAATTGTCCTAATTTCTTGTTTACTTTTCTGTACTGTCCTACTTGTTTATTATCATATTGTGCATGTTCTTAATTTATAGTTTCTATGGTCTTATCGATTTATCTGGTTACTCGATCCCCTATTATGATAAACTATATCGTCTGCATAAATGTAATCTAATTGATATGTAAATATAATATGATATATTAGTCTGCGTTTGTTGGTTGTTTTATTGATGAGAATCTTTATGTGAAAGACTTACTAGGTACCCAAGGAAAGGGCAGACGAGCCCGGTACATAAGAAACCCTATCGTGAACGTTACCCAGTCGAACGGGGGGGTAAAAAGTCTCTTACCGAAAAGGTTCGAAAGATATAGTTCACCCTCATACCAAACGGGGTATTGAGAAGATTGAATGCTTGACGCCCATTACCGAGCGGGATATAGGACGACTTATTAATTGTTAAAATTGGATATTGAGTTTACGAGTAGGGGAACATCCTTATGGACTCCCAGGGGTACTAGTAAGCAAGTAAGAGAGGAAAATTGTCGTCTCTTATTCTCTTGTGCGTGAAAATAAAAAATGGTAAGGATATGGGTCTTCATAGGTTTTTTTTTTAAAAACTCATAACGGTAAGTATCAAACAAATGTTTTTAAGTTAAATATATTTAATTAAACTAAGGGCTCCATTAGTTTTTTTTTTTTATTTTTACCAATCTTCAGTTTTTCGTATTAGTGAGTAGTGTGATATTTTTATTGGGTTAGTGTAACTCATCCCTGCATTAACCATTTAAGATCAAGAGGACCAGGATCCCTGATCAACAAGGAAACTGTGAGTAGTTTACCTCCTGGACCCCTTCAAGAGCTAGTGGAGGTTAACCCTAGGATATTTATCTATTTCTTTCATATCATCTATTTGTTTCTTTTTTATGATCTACTGTAGTAGAGACATTCTCGTAACCTTATTGGACATTCTAATTTATTGTGTAATGAATAGAAACCTAACATATTATTCGTTTCCGTAGTTAAATTATAAATTCATTTTATTTAAGTTTCAGACTTTTACACTTATCTTCCATAACATCCATCGTGGGGCTTTGAGCCTGCAATAACAATCCGAAAAGCTTGAGATATTCAATATCTTACTATTAACTTAAAATGGTGGAACATAACAAAAGTGCCAAGGCTTGGATTTTGGTTTTTATATAGTAATGCAGTAAATTAGTATTTAAGCTAAGAATTTGTGCTAGAGCTAAATGTTTGTACTAATCTAGATATTTGTGTGAATTTACATAAGGATTTTCACTTAGAGAAGTTATATGTTTGTGTCGAGAAATTGATGGTTTTTGTTGAGAAGGTGTGGGATGAGAGATATGAAAGCTTAGGAATTTTTCAAAATGGTTACAAGAAATGAGGGAACTTAAGTTGACAAATGTAGTTATTAGGGATGAAGAAAAGAGAATGGTATGTACTCGTAAAAAAAAAGGAAGAAAAAATAAGGAAAAGTGATTGGTAGCATGACAAACACTTGTCTGTCACACTAGTAACCTTTTTAAGCTGGATGTTCATGTGGTGATGTCATCTTTCATGTCGAGATCCACCTAACAGTGTTAGATGGATCATTAGTGGTAAATGCTTATTCAAAAACATAAACTTGAAAGTACAAATTTTGTTTTAATATAAAAATACTACAATGCACAATTTGAACATTCTCAAATAATACAAGAATATTCAGAGTGTGTATTATTTTTTAATAACATTTTAAAAATATTTCTCACAATAAACATTCAAGGTATGTTATAACTTTTTAAATTTTATAATTTATGATTATCCATACCTCTTGATCTTTATAGAATTTATACTTGATTAATATTTTTGTATCAACTAATAAATACATGTTGTAAAAAATTCTACCTAGTGTAGTGAATTTTAAAAAAACTTATTTATTTTCTTGTATTCTCTTATTTATTTATTTTTTTTATCATATTTGGTTAAATTATAATACATATAATTTATTATGCTTAGATTGTGATCAATTACTTAAATTTTCTAGTAGTATTAAATATAAATCTCAAAATTAAAAATTATGAAGAATCTTAAATAATTAACGTACTCTTCATAAAAATAAAATAAAAATAAAAATTTCGCGCATGCTTTTATTTCAACGAAAATGGGGTGTCGCGTTAACCAGTCGCAAATCTAGAAGTGGTGCTGGGGTCATGTACTAAACACCGCTCTCTTCTCTCTGAAGAAAGAAAGAAGGAAGAAGAGAATCAAAGCAAACACAAGAGATTCACATTTGTAATCGTTTGACTCCTGCTGGAATCTGGATCATTAGATCCGATCCCCGCCGGCAACCGCCATGCCGTCCTTTACCGTTCGATTTAGCCTTTCTCTCTTCGCCTTCCTCTTCCTCTTCCTCTCTTCTGTTATCGCCTCTGAGTATGATCACAAGGTATCTCTATTTTCCTCTTTGTTAGTGACTTCACCTGCTTGTTGAGCCGTGACTAGCTTTTTGATACCTAGATCTTGTTATTTTCGTTATATTTATGCTTTAAGTTGACTCGGATCTGTTCATTTTGGGGTTGCTGTTCTTTGGTGTTTCATTCTTGGGTTGTTGTTAGAGTGCTTGTTCGTAAATAAGGCCTCTATTATTCATAGAGCTTATGGTTTATCAGAGTTTTTAGACTTTCTCACTAGCGAAGTACATATCTCTGTATGTGTTTGTGCGTAAATTACTTTAACTAAATGGCTTATGTTACAAGTGGATTTTAGGTATTTACTTATTCCTTCGTTATTTACTGAGATATGTATGCGATATACGTATAGAAATTCCTTCTATAATGTGATGGAGTTCCCGTCTGATATTGTGTACATGCCACAATAGTGACGGCAAATGGGACTACGGTGGTCGTGATTTCTCTGTGGTTCGGCCTTGGTTGCCCATTCCACAATCAACTTTTCTATGGATATCTCGGCATTTTGTTTATATCTCTAGGTTTCTCAATCTCAGCAATCTTTTTCCTAAGTTCTGACATGGTTTCTTCTATACTCTTTTTAGAAAGTATTTCCAATCAAAACGTTCAAGCACATATTAGAATTGAGATGAAGGCCATCTGACAAAATGGAAATGTGTTTGTAGATTGGTCCAATGAGATAGCACAACTTTATTTTATTTTACCTTACTAATGTAGTATCCTTGCATTAACGAAGGAGGGCTAAATTTTCCTTGTAAGGCAGGACAAGATTCTGGTGGATGTTGTTACCTGTTCAAGAGGGTGGCTGAGACTATGGTTAATATACTTTCTGGTGTCCTTTCTCCTATTGCCTCTGGTGCATGGCTTTTGACTTTGTTAACTTGAGGTGGGTGGATCAGTTGCAGCAAAGCTTTGGGCTTGGAATGGAATCTGGGGTTTAAGAGAAGGAAAAAATTTACCTCTCTTATGCCCTTGATTATCTTGTTTGTAAATTTGGAAGGAAAGTAATAGAAGTGGGTGAACCTGCTTCAGGTGCAGTGGAGCTTTCGGCTTGGTGGAGTATCTGGGGTGATAAAAGCAGAATATTCTCTCTTGTCCCCTTGGCTACTTTGTGGGTTATTCTGAAAGGAAGGAACATAAAATCTTTTAGGCGTCCTTTTTATTCTTTAGGTGGAGTTAGAGACTTAATGGTTGCAAACACTTTTTGTTTGTTGCAAACTCTTGCTTGGGAAGAAATTTAAGCTAGTGATACCAAATATTATGTCCTTCCCGTAAAGGTAAGCGATTCATAATTCTTATTGAGAAATCTGCATCATAGTTGCCCCCCCCCAGAATGCAGCAAATTTGAGTTGCTTGCCATGAGCAGTGGGAAACTGCCACCCGGTTGAAGGTCTTTCTGTTTGTTCTTTATGCTAATAGGCAGTATATTTTACAATTTATATCTATGTCCAGAGTAATCACTTACTATGATGTAAAGGCGATATCTTTTGACTGGATTCAGATGTGGGATGCATGAGCTAACTAGTAAGATCTGTCTGAAGAATGTCAAGTCCCTCAGTCATGAAAACATGTAAAGAAAAGGACAAAACGAGTGTATTTTTAGTTTTGCAAATTTGTGTTTAAATGGAATCTTCTTTTGGTCCACCCAATTGCATTTTATATTTATATTTCTTTGTTTTGTTAAATTGGATTTCAAATATTAGCCTGCAGTTGCAGCAAGTTCTGGTGTTCAGAAGTAAATGACATGCCTTATAATGTTACGAAATCATTTCTAAAAGGAATTGGGTAGTTTTGGGTGTTATTATTGGAGCATATTGCAGAATTTCAAGGATCACTTTACGCCTCAATTTCTGTGGACAGACTGGATACTTTACGCCTCAATTTCTGTGGAGAGACTGGATCTTTTGGCATTGCTTTGGGCTAAGGCCGTACACACAATGAGTCTCTTTTGGTTAAATCTTTCTACAAAAAGTTGTACAAGTATAATGATGCTGGTATACACTTTCCTGTCAGGCAGATTTGGAAGATCAAAATTCCTCCCGGATCTCTTTTTTCGCTTGGGAGGCTAGTCAAGAACGTTTCTTGACCATAGACAACTTGAAGAAGAGGAGAAAGATTTTGGTTAACAAGTTTTCTCTTCAAGAAAGATGAGGAGACTTGTAAACATGTGTTACTATGCTGTTTGGTACAAGCTATGGACTATGGTTGATGGGCTGTTGGGTGTACATAGGTGATGGCAGGTTCGGTGAGGGAGGAAATTTGGGCGTGGAAGCGCATTAGAGGCTGAAAACAGATGGACTTTATCCCGCTTACTATCTTTTGGGTCGTGTGAAAAGAGATGAATAAGAGGGCTTTTGAGGGGGTCCATGACATTAATGGTTTTGATATTTTAAAGAATAAGTGGTTCCAAACCCTTGGTTTTTTGTTACAGAGTCCTCCTTTGGGTATTATGGAGGATTTTGCGGAACTTGTTGAATATTAATAGATTTGTAAATGTTGTAAATGGGTGACACCCTCTTGGTACTTATATTAATACATATTCATGTTTTATCTCAAAAGAAAAGGCTCACAATTCTTTCATAGATGTTTTACTATCCATCCTTCAAAGGAGTCAGGAGGCAATTTGGATTGATTTTCTTGTTTCTTTTTGTTTTCTTTTCCTCTGTTTTTATGGAGGTTTTCTGAGGATGTCTTATCCTCCTCTTTATATTTCTTACTTATCTGTTGTTTAATAATATTTATTTCTTAAAGAAAAATAGTTCTTAAAAGTGTTTCTGCTGTCATCTTGTATTTCCTATCACAAGAATAATAAATGCCGTTAGTGGACGATGATTGAAATTTTTACTTGCAAACAAGAGTTTTTAAATTGTACCCTTTCCTTTTAGTTTTTCTGGTTGTTTCCTGTTCATTAAAGGGATAATAAATAATCCCCGTCTGATTTCTACACATATTTTTGTTTTTGTTGTCTATATTGGTGATAATGAATTAGCTTCATTAAAAATTATAGCTCCAACATTATACTGTTCCCATGTATTGCGCTATATTTTATGTTGTTTTGGCATCTGAATTGCCAATTTGCTGATACATTCTTTGTTTTTGCCCAGTATCAACCTGATGAGCCAGTTACTCTTTGGGTTAATAAAGTTGGTCCATACAATAATCCACAAGAAACATACAACTATTATATTCTCCCATTTTGTCACCCATCTGGCAATCCTGCTCACAAATGGGGTGGACTTGGTGAAGTCTTGGGTGGAAATGAACTTATCGACAGTCAGATAGATATTAAGTTCTCAAGTATGTGAACTTCATCATATTTGCTAATGTGGTTTAGATAATAATTAGAAGTTAACTGCATTTGGTGACTGTTTTCTGTTCTTTTTCTCAGAGACTGTTGATAAAGGTATCATCTGTCAACTGGAACTTGATGAAGCAAAGGTCAAGCAGTTCAAAGATGCAATTGAGAACAGCTACTGGTTTGAGTTTTTCATGGGTATGTTTAATTGAATCTTTTTCCGTCCATATTTGGGAGTGAAAATATCTATTGGAGCTTTAATGTTCTTAGAAATATAGTACACATATGATTAATTAATTTTTTGGATTAAGACTATTTTTTCCTGAGGTTATAATGGTTTTGGAAGTATAATACACAATAGGACTGATTCATTTTTTTGGATTAAGGCTATCTTTTTGAGTAAGTACACGTATGGACTGATGGGCCAACAATTAGATGATTTTAGTAAAATATCAACATTTATGTGATTAACATATGTAATCAATGATAGAACTATTAAGAGTTGTTTAGGTGTCTTTTGCTTGATTTTGTAAGCTTTATTAGGAGGTGGAAGGTTTAAGTTTGCCATGGTGCTTACATTTTTTCTTCTTGGATTTTTCATGTACCCTGCTCTTTGATTTTCTTACTGCAAGTTCAGATGATCTTCCTCTATGGGGTATGTATTCCTGTTCATTTTTTTGAAAAAGAAAATCTAATTCCGGATCCTGGTTGAATGTACTTTCTCATTTTTTTGTGTTGCTGTAGGCTTTGTTGGTGAACTGCGTCCTGATAAGAACAGCAATAATGGCAAGCATGTTCTTTATACACATAAGGATATTGTTGTTAAGTACAATAAAGATCAGGTTTGTGGCTATTCATATCTCTTGACTTCTATTATTGACTTGAGAATCTGTTGTTGGTACTATACCAGATTCATCTTCATGCAGATTATTCATGTAAATCTTACTCAAGAGAGCCCGAGACCACTGGAAGCAGGGAGAACATTGGACTTGACCTATTCTATCAAATGGATATCAACTAATGTAACATTTGCACGTCGCTTTGATGTTTATTTGGATTATCCTTTCTTTGAACATCAGGTAAATGTTTACCATTACTTTTTTGTCCCTTTGCATTTTCTTCAAAATTTCTAATAGTTATCACTATTTTTCGATCTGCAGATCCATTGGTTCTCTATTTTTAATTCGTTCATGATGGTTATTTTCCTTACTGGTTTGGTGTCAATGATACTGATGCGAACGCTTAGAAATGACTATGCGAAATATGCTCGGGAAGATGATGATCTGGAGACCTTGGTGATGACTCGTTAACTTTCTGATATTTGATCATTTTTATTTTTGGCTTTACTATTGCCATTTTTGTTCCCTTCTGTTTTATGTTTTATATAATGAGTTACAGTAGATTCTAACAGTTCATATTCTTGTTAATGCAACATCAACTACAGGAGAGAGATGTGAGTGAAGAGTCTGGGTGGAAACTTGTTCATGGTGATGTTTTCCGGCCTCCTCGCAATCTCGTTATCCTTTCAGCTGTCGTTGGCACTGGTGCTCAGCTAGCATTGCTTGTTCTCCTGGTCATTTTATTGGCAATTGTGGGAACACTATACATTGGGTATGTTCCTTGAATCCATTTATGGATATCTATTATGATTCTGTACATCAAAATGTTTGTGCTTGTCATGCCTGAGCTTACTACAATTACCACCGTTTTGAGTGGGTGGATAGGAAAAGCAATTATTGTTTGCGTGGTAAAATCTGTTGTCTGGTTACTTCTCTATATTAACATCAAATCACATTCCTGGTTCAGGAGAGGAGCTATTGTCACAACTTTTATTGTGTGCTATGCTCTAACATCCTTCATTTCTGGTTATGTGAGTGGCGGGATGTACTCACGCAATGGGGGTATGCATTTAACTATTAATTGTCAGATTCATTTCTCTGCTTGGTTGTGTCTAACATTTTCTATTTTCCCCTATTTTACTTTATATTTACAATATTTGGTTTCTTTTTTTGGTTTATTCAGGCAAAAATTGGATAAAATCAATGATCCTTACAGCATCTCTATTCCCATTTATGTGCTTCGGGATTGGCTTTGTCTTGAACACAATTGCTATATTCTATGGATCTCTGGCTGCTATTCCCTTTGGCACAATGGTGGTAGTTTTTGTGATTTGGGCCTTCATTTCTTTCCCTCTGGCTCTTCTTGGTACAGTTGTTGGAAGAAACTGGAGTGGTGCTCCAAACAATCCATGTCGTGTGAAGACTATCCCTCGTCCAATTCCTGAGAAGAAATGGTACCTCACACCATCCGTAGTCTCTTTGATGGGAGGTTTGCTACCCTTTGGAAGTATATTCATTGAGATGTATTTTGTTTTCACGTCCTTCTGGAACTACAAGGTAAATCATTACTCTTTTAGCCATCACAAAAATAAAGGAAAAATGGAAAAAAGGGAAAAGGCTTAGTTCAAATGAATAATGTCGAACATGTGTTGGAAGATAATTATATTCTTATTGCAGTTTTTTTTTATCAATTTCTTAAACTTGATTTTACTTTTGAAATTTCAATTGATGCTGTCTCAAACCTAATGCAAAATTTGTATTTGTGCTCGACAGGTTTACTATGTCTATGGCTTTATGCTGCTGGTTTTTCTTATCCTCATCATTGTAACTGTTTGTGTAACAATTGTGGGGACTTACTTTCTGCTTAATGCGGAGAACTATCACTGGCAGTGGACGTCTTTCTTCTCTGCTGCCTCAACAGCAGTCTATGTGTACCTGTACTCCATATATTACTACTATGTGAAGACTAAAATGTTTGGTTTCTTCCAGACAAGCTTCTACTTTGGATACACGTTGATGTTTTGCCTTGGTTTGGGAATCCTCTGTGGTGAGTTCGACAGTTTTTTAGCAAAGGCACATTACAAAACTTTGGCTAGCTTTTATCATTCCTCATTTCTTACCTTTACAGTGTTATTATTGCTAGCAGATTGATTTTTTTTTACAAGTATTTCCCCGTCTTTGCATATGAAGCTGGTTATTCTTCTGAATACTGTTTTTGAAAGAAAAAATATATCTGTTCACACCAAGGAGGTGCAATCCATATACAAAATTACATATTATAGGGTCTCCAGGATTCTCATAGGAATAGAGGATGACCTTAATAAAAAAAAAGACCTAGGGTTTATTTATTAAAAAAAAAAAAAAAAAAAAACCTAGGATTATTTTTCTGACTATTATTACAGGATATGGTCATACTTTTGTCATTCTGCAAATTTCATGAAATATTTCAATCTTTAGGAAGCTTGATTATTGAAATTCAGGCAGGATTGAAATTGGACTTTTTGACTTCGAACTTGATCTTTATCTTAAAGTTGTCCACAGTATATTCTTGTCCAATCCGTTTAGGGTTCTTCGAGATTTTTCTGAAGCCTATTGATAAATTTTTCTTTCCACTCTTAACATGATTTATTTATCCATAAAAGAAAATATTCTGTGGCGAAGGCATACGGAGTTTCTACCTCTATGAGCTGATTGACTAAATTGTTTTGTGGTTTAATTTCCTAACAACAGTATGAGATGTAAAGTTCCCTTACTTTGGGAGAAAACATTATGTAGTGACTTAGGTCTTTAACCAGCCATTCTTCTCCAGCTGTTTGTCTTGGCCATTAGCTAAGGAGGGTTTTTCCCAGTCACCCGTGAAGTGGTATTATGAGTTACTTTTTTATGAAAAAAATGGTCATATGAGTTACTTGTTGTGGCTAATTAGGTTTCTAAAACAGAGCACTAACGCAAGGACCTAACTTTTTGCTTGAAAGTGCAGGAGCTGTTGGTCATCTTGGCTCTAATTTGTTTGTGAGGAGGATCTACAGAAACATCAAGTGTGACTAGATTATTCGAGAGTGGAACCATAGACCTGGTGATGCTTCCTGAGAATTATGGCTGCTGGGACTGGTAGGTTTTAAGAGGAAGCCAGTAGGAACGAGAAGTGTATGGAAGAGCCAGAGTTCAGCCAATGAAATTGCAGGGTGAGTAGGAAGTATTGTTGTCGACCTGAAATCTGGTTCGGACTAGGGGAAGCCCTGAGCTTTTTTGGTTTTTCCCCCAAGCTGTAAGTGAAAAGCCTTAATTTAGGATTTGGAGATTGTTTAAACTTTTAGCAAAAACAGCTGACAGCTGTCATCTTATATTCTTTTTCCCTTAATCCTTTTATGTAGAGAAGAGTATTTTCTCCTGAAATTGTTTGCTTTTTGTAATCATTTGTGGAGAGAAGAAAGGTCACCAGGGCAAGGGTATTAGGAATTGAGCATACTGGAGTTGGTACCATATTGATTTTGTAATCTTTCCAGGTTTGCACATGTTTATGCAGGGAAAAAACTACATGACGAATTTCAAATTGAATGTCTGTCTTAAATTTTGGTAAGATCTTAATTCCACCACATCATTACCGGATGAGATCTAATTGTTTATGTTTACAATCTCAATTATCAAGCATTGAAATTTTAATGGTAAAGATAGATTGGAAAAATGGAAGGATAATGGAACGCAACCGGAGGTCAGAGAAGTTCACAGAAGACAATTTTCAGATTAAAAATGTGGGAAGTCGCATGTTTTGTAAAATAGAACGCTTTTGTATTAAGATCAGTGGGCTTGTGGTATTTGTAGGCGTTTGCAGAAGGAAAGTTTATGGAGGAAATGGTTCGTAGAGCACACAGAAATGAGTGGTTTGGTTTTTGACAAGTAGGTCATCAAGTGGGTGATTCCATTTCTTGCAGGCATCACATCTGATTGCAACATTTTTTGAACCCTTTGTTTATTTTTCGCTTTTTCTTAAATTATTCTTTTTCGAACACCTAAGTTTCTTATTTATTTTGTTTTTCTTCTCTGTGTAAGTCAGAAGCTGTTGATCCACGCATCACATGGATTGTGGCAACCACATTCATTCATTGAGTGAGAAGATAAAGTAAGCCACAAAAACATGCCATGTGGCAGATAGGATTTCATGCCACTTCATCTCGTGCCACATTTTCCCATTTATGAATACTTGCAACCCTCTCCCATCCACTCTCTAGCACCAACAAGAAGCATTGCAGCCCAAGTTCTGAACACAAAAATGGCCTCCACAGCCCTATCCAGCGCCATGGTCAGCACCTCCTTTTTCCGTCGCCAACCCATGGCGACAAGCCTTAAGTCCCTTCGAAGCATTGGACAGGCTCTTTTCGGTGTCAAATCCGGACGAGGTGGTCGTATAACAGCAATGGCAACTTACAAAGTTAAGCTGATTACACCAGATGGAACAAGCGAATTTGATTGCCCTGATGACCAATACATTCTTGACGTGGCTGAGGAGCAAGGCATTGACCTTCCCTACTCTTGCAGGGCTGGTGCTTGCTCTTCCTGCGCAGGAAAGGTTGTGGAAGGTAATGTTGATCAATCCGACAACCAATTCCTTGATGATGATCAGCTGGGTAGCGGCTATATTCTCACTTGTGTGGCTTATGTTCAGTCTGATGTTGTGATTGAGACACACAAGGAGGAAGAGTTGGTGGGTTGATTTATTCCTTGTGTCTTTCTTTATCATGTGTCTACGCCTGCGGTTTCTTGCTAATTTACCTGTAGTGTACTGAATTATCATTTCAAGGGATACACTTGTTTTTCTCTTATCTTCTGTTTTGTGTGAACAAATTAATAACCATCAACTCTTTAGCTTCCTTTTCTATTCACTCTTCCTAATTTCCTCCATCAATATATGTATATGTATATATGTAATCTCTGTTCACTCCATTACCAGATTCATTCATGCAGGAAATAGTCATTACACTGTAAGCTACCTTTGGAAATAGTTAGATCTGCTTGCCAAAATGATGAATGTAAGAGAGGTTTGTATTCCTCCTTTGGGGATAAGGGGGTAAAAGATTGGTGGCCACAATTCTTTCAAATGTAACCTATTGACAAAAAATTACCAACATATATATATATAGATCTTTTAAAAACATTAAATTAACAATTTGATAAAACATAAAGTTAAAAATATATTAAATAAAAATATTATTTATATTCTATTAGAGAGAATAAAAAAGCTATAATATGATAATCCGAATCAATCTACCACGTTCCATCCTGATTTATTAAAATAAATAAATATAAAAGTTGTCAGATTGAATTAATTCTTAAGTGAATTTAAGTTGAATTGGGTTTGGTTTTAGAAGCAAAAACCATGTTTGCTCCCAACATGGTTATATTAAACTGTTGCCCATATAATATATATATATATATATATATATATATATACACATATTTAACTTGGTGTCTGTACATATTCCAGACCAGGCAAATTAAAGCCCAACGTTTCGCTTTTATAGGACGTCCAAACAGCGTCGTTTTTACTGGGCCTCGTGTTGAACGATGCCGTTTGGGTGTCTTCCATGGTACTGGACCTCCTTAGAATGACGTCGTTTCAATTAAAAGGGGAAGGGCCTCAATATCCCTTGGGCTGAATTTCTTGGACCAGAGAACCAAAATAAACTCTCCTGGGCGGCAAAATAAACTGAATTTCTTCCTTTTTCTTTTTTGTTTCTCTCTCTTTTTTTGAATTCTTATTTTTCTCCTTTTTCTCTGAACATCAAATAATATATAATAAAAATTAATAAAAAAAATAACAACTTACATTGATAACAAAACTAAATTACGAAGATAACAAATTAAAATTTAAGTAAATTCAAATTTGCATTTTTATTTTTATTTTTATATTATAATCAAAATGATTTAAATTTTAGATTAGACAAAATTGAGATATGACAATTTCATCTTCTATTACTCTAGTTTTAGTACAATTATTCTTTTAAAAATACACTTAAAAATGATGTTAATATAAATTAAGTGTTTATTATTTTATCAAAATCTATACATGTATTGTAATAAGTTCACTTTATCGGAATTTTTTTTTTTTTAAAATCATGTTTTAAATTAATGAGATTGATTGACATACCTACTGCTATCTAGTTGATTGAATCTAATGAGTTATATTAACTTAATTAAAAATTTCTTAAGTTGAGAGATAATAGAAGAAACATTTTTAAAAGTTAACTCTTGTCCACACATAGAAATGTTCAATCTTTTAAGTATTGATACTATGATTACATGTTTCCCCATATTGAGGCTTTGGATGTTAATATCCTTTTTCTCCAACTTGTTGATCTATTGAGTCTTTCTAACTTTGTCAATTTTAATTTTTTTGACAGAGTCAATATTGAAGAAACTTGATTAATTTATATAATCAATATAATAGATCCATATGTCTTTTTTTTTCAAATTTTTCTTAGATTAAATGTAATATTAAAAAAATTAAGGTTTATGGAGAGATTTAAATGATCCTACATGACCATAGAAAAAAAAAATGTGGATAATAATATTCTAAGTGCAACCTCACCAAAATGATCTTATAATGGTTGTAAAAGTCCACTAAAAACTTGGAAAAAGGAATCTACAATCTTATTTTAAAAGAAAGCTTTAAAGAAAAACATCTTGTTCATCCTATCTATTTTAAAAAAAGCAAGAAGGATGGTGATTATTGATTGAGGTATCTAGTGTACTTAAACTATTTGATTAAGAGCCTATATTCCATTTAATTAAGAATTAGTTGAATCTTAATGGATGGTGGTTTCTTATTCGTAATACTTTAACTCATTTTTTTTAGAAGAGAAAACATAACTAATATCATAAGTAAAAGTTGACTCAAGATTAAATAGAAAAGCAGAAAATATACATATAATTGAGTTGAGAGTAAAATCATGTGATTTCTTTCCTATAAAAGTTGAAAAGCTCTTCAAATGCATAAAATTAGTGACTTGAAAAATGAAGAATAAACAAGACATGAAGAAGGAAATGTATGAATTGGAAGAGGTGCTAATATAAAGATACAATCACAAAAGTCTTAAAATTATTGTAAGATAATACCTAATTAGCACGAGAGAAATTAAAAACATTAAAAATATATGCGAAGTTAAGAGAAAGAAAAATAGTAAATGACATTAATATACACTTTTTCACGACAATGCGCACATATAAAAACCAATATTTATTTCTTTGAGAAATGTAAACTTGACTCTATGTATGTATTCAATCAATAACAAATTTTTAATTTCAAAATATATTCAATTTAAAGTAATATTCGACCTCCAGAAAACACTCACTCCCTTAGAGATCTTCTATTCATTTGATCTCACTAATTTTGGACAAACAAATAGGTTAAGTGACTAAGTCTTTAGTAAACAATCTTACCACCTATTGACTCTATTTTACACAATTATATATTAGTAGGCATTTACATTTGATATAAGGTGCCAACTATTTTTCGTTCATTTAGTTGTTTTCCTGTTATTGATTTAAGCATTGCATTCATTCTGCTCTATGCTTGTAATTGTAATCACATTCTCTTGCCCATTTCTTAGAGAAGAGAAGATTCTTGGCATAGAAGAAGAGCATTCTCGCTCAGAGAGTAGACTTAAGCTTTCATGGAAAATTCTTTTATGGTAAGACGACCGAAAGAGGAAAATGGCGTGAATTGAGCCTTGGGAGTGTTGTCCACGTGAGTAAGATCTTAGCGGGCAACAACAAATGAGAGAAATACTTGAAAAAGGTACAGCAATTTCGATGCAGTCGAAAATGGATCTGTTGACAGGCTCAGCAACAAAGACAAAGACAATAATATAAACAATAAAATCTGTCAGATTAGACAGATTCATATTACTTCAATTAATAGAATACTTAAACAAATCACTGAAAATGTTTCCCCCAATCAAGCCTCCAGCTTTTCTCCTTCGTGGATCTTTCGCTTTTATTCACTTGGCCTCTCGCTTTTCTGGGGAAACTTCTTCTACTTTCCAGGGAAATATTCGATATCACATAGCGAATGTTGATGGGAGTTTCTTGTTGAAGATCAGAAAATGGAAGAACTGATAAGGTCGGGGAGGTCGCTTTCGGAGACTCCAACATATGCCGTTGCTACTGTGGTTTCTGTTTTGGTATTTGTTTGTTTTCTGGTTGAGCGCTCTATCTACCGATTTGGAAAGGTAAGGAACCACGGTTATAATGCTGTAAATTTTGTTTGGTTGCTGAGAAAACGTGAGAATCTGAAACTAATTACTATTGCATTTTGTTTCAGCTGCTTTTCTTAGCTTGTCTGATTACTGGTAACTTGGAATTGGAAGGCGCATTATTGTTTATCAAAATCCCCTGTTTTCTTCATGAAACAATATGTCATTCAGAATGCTGTTCTTTTCTCGAGAAAATATGGGAATGATGGAGGAAAAGTGTTTACAATTTTAATTCTGTCTAGACTGTTTGTTTATAAATTAAGTAATTTAATAAATTTATTTGAAAATAATTTTTAATTGTCTGAAACAAATTTATACTTCTAAAATACTTTTTAAAACTTAATTGATTACTGTTTGTGAAATCAATCTTAACATTTTTTCCCAATGTCAAAATTTCATTCAAATTTAAGTTTGAGATGATTTCGTATGTACTTGATTAATTCCATATTAAAATTCATATTTGGAACAATTGAATTCAGCAAAAGGTGTGAGATTCATATCTAAATTTACATGCTAATATAAACCTATAATTCACAAATGACCTCCACACTTTTTTGTCAAATTCCAAACATAGTATATTTCAAAAAGGATTTCTCTGCTTGAAATCTGAACTTTTCATATTTTCCCTTTTGAAAGGATTCAATTGTTCCAAGTAAGATTTTGGTTTTATCCATATGCTTGAAATTCGAGGAGACAATAGGTATAATCTCTCTGTTGGTAAAATGAGAGGAAATTAAGCCTTCAATAAATTTTAGATGCTCTGGAGCCATATAATTTTGTGGGATGAGTACATCGGTTATCGATATTAAAAAGCAAAAGCAATGCAGAAAAGTAAAATGATATGAGATTTATGTGGTTTAGTGGATGTAATCTAAGGGATGGATTTACATTCACTATAGAAGAAATATGAAAACTACGTCTTTCTTTCATGCCAAAATCCTAGTTGCAATAATAAATCCTCTGTTTTGGTTGTTTTTTTCCCCTTAAAGATTTTAAATTGCAAATGCATGCTAAAAGGTTGGAAATTGGAGAACGAGAAATGTATGAATGTTACAGCAGTCTTTGATTGATAAGAATAAGAAAAGAGTAGTAGAAATATGTAATATTGGTATTTGTTGAGTAAGAAAATATGTGGCAATGTAAGTTGAGTTGTTTAGTGTTTTGTAGCTATAATATTATATATTTTAATGTTTAAATATTCAATTTGCTTTTCTTTAATGTGATAGGAGGTAGGAGCAACTGATGATTTTATATTAAATTTGTGAGGAATATTGATTATTGTGTTTGTTGTTTTATAGTGGTTGAAGAAAACTAGAAGGAAGGCTCTCTTTGCTTCTTTGGAGAAGCTTAAGGAAGGTAAGTAGGATTTCATTTACTGCAATATCAGTTTTGTTTTTTGAAAATAAAAATGTATATGTTCAAGAGCCCCAAATCCATATTCAAAGATTTATAAGTTCATTAAAATATCTTTAAGATCCCCAAAGTTCTCATTAGAATAAATCGGATGACCTTAAATCAGAAAGTTCAAAATTTGGAACCAAGAATCCTTAAAGTTAACAAAGTTAGATTTAGCCCCCTCAAAAGCCCTTCTATTCCTTCCTTTCAGATAATCCAAAAAGTAACCAGGGGGATAAGGCCTATCCTCTCATCCCCTTGGATGCCTCTCCAAGCACAAACCTCATCCTTAACAGAACCAGCAACAGCTCAATTCAAACCCTACAAACTATATGCTAGACTCCAATATACTTTGTGTTTGGTTCAAATCTTTTCTATTTTGCCAAGAACATTGAGTTTAGATGATATAATATTTTCATGGTAGAGTTGACGATGCAAGTTTGAGTCAAATTCTCCCACCCCCAATCTAAAAAAAATCTATTGCATTCCATTTAATTTCTAAATCTTAATTCTTTGATATGTAGAAATTAGTTATAACCGGTACTTGACGGATAATTTTGATTTATATCTTCTATTTGATAACCATATATTTTGTATTTTCATTTGTCAAGGAGAAAAATAAAAATAATCTAATTTAAATTGGACATATAATTGACTTAAAATTATAATACTATTTTTATTTATTTATTTATTATATTTATATTACTATTTTTGTTTCATTTTTATGGAGTTGGAATTTGACCTGAACCTAACATAATTGTTTGTGTTTTTGGATATTGTTTCTTCTTATTGAATGAAAATTATGATAAAGGAAATAAGGTTTCTACTTACGGAAATATTCATGTGTTTCTTGATGGTAGAGCTTATGCTGCTT
>NW_019014574.1:504608-515137 GCF_000150535.2 Carica papaya
TCCAGAAAAATTCCAATGCTTGGGGACTCTCCTCTCAAGCCCGCGGATGGGGGATTTTCCCTCAGTCTGCACCCGTGGCCAAACAGGCTACTCTCCCAGACCTTTCGGCGCATTGCAGGCTTGTCAGGCCTGTCCAGCACACGGCATGCTGCGCACAGCAGCACACCCATGGGACATAAGCCTTGGGCACGGTTTGGTGCCAGGGCAAGTGCCCTGGCGCACATAGCATGCATGGCACACACAGGGTCTGCCACTGGGCTCTCTTGGTGCACAGGGTGCCTGGTAGAGCCTTATTCCCCTGCGTTAGGCGTGTTGTACATACGCAACGTGTTAGGGGACCTGTCCTGACACTTTTGGGTGCCTAGACAGCACCATGCACACGTCCACATGCACGGCAAGCTGTGTTGGCCAGTTTTACTGGCATTTTGGTGCCTGGGCTACACAGCAGATGATAAATGGCCTTCTACTGACTTTTTTTTTTTGTATTTCTCTTCGATTCTTGCTTCTGTAAACGTTGTTTGTTAGAATATTATAGAAGATCTATATACATAATAGGTTGATTATGTTTCCAAATGTATTAAACTAATTAGGAAAAAAATTAATAGGGTAATTTATATTAGTTACCATATATAATTCCATTTACATGTATATATATCCCTACTTTCATTTCAATAAAACATAAAAAATATTCAGTATTTTTTTCTAAAATTTATATGGTATCAGAGATAGGGTTAGGGTTTTTAGAAGTCAGATTAGATTAGATCACATAAAGGGTTGAACAACTCATTCCCAACACTGGAGGAAGTCAACCACCGTCCTCCGATCAGTTTAGATCGCGGCCGGTACGGTGGTGCATGCACAAGACGCAGACGAAGCTGCTTCTCAGCGGTTCCAAGTCATCAGGGGTCGGGTGAAACGGAGGAGGCCGGGTCGCGTGCGAAAAAAGTTCGGCACGAGGGTAGAACACGAAGAAATGTTTGGCTGGCCTGTTTTGAGCAAGAAATTGAAGAAATGAAGGAAGAAGAATTTGAAAAAAGTGAAGAGGAGAATTCCTTTCACTATTTTCCTTGATTTTCTCGGGCACAAGTAGTGTTATTATATAGGCACAAGTTTTGACAAAAGAGATTACAAAATGTTCTAACAAGTAAGTGGAAGAGGAGAAAAATTGGTTCTTAAGGTAGAGGGCATGCCTAGCTGTCATAACAACTGAAAAAAAAAAAAAAGAAAAAACTGGAAAAGACTAAGTTACCCCTTATATATCTATATATGTAAATATATATATACATTCTACACTCCCTCTCAATTTAGGTTACATAAATGTTGAGTAATTGTAGATTGGATACAAGATTATTGAACTCCCTTTTTGGTAGTGCTTTTGTGAGTATGTCTGTTGTTTATTGACTGTTTGGGATGTATAGTAGTTACACATCCTGGCTTTCAATTTTCTCTCTGATGAAGTGTCGGTCAATCTCTATATGTTTAGTTCTGTCATGGTGCATAGGATTCTTGGCCATGTTAATAGTCGATTGATTGTCACACCAAATTCTCATAGTAGTGGGAGCAGAAAATTGTAGTTCTAGTAATATCTTTTTCAATCACACTCCTTCACATATTCCATGAGCAAGTGAGCACCATTCAGTTTCAGCACTGCTTCTTAATACAACAGATTGTTTCTTATTATGCCAAGTGACTAAATTACCCCATACATATGAGTAATAACCGGATGTGGATCTCTTATTAGTTACAGATCCTGCCCAATCTGCACTAGTAAAGATCTCAATTTCTCTGGCCATAGTCTTCTGAAAAAATAATATTTGTCCAGGTGTCATCTTTAAGTATCTCAAAATTCGATAGATAGTGCTCATATGCTCTTCAGTAGGTTGAAATATGAACTGACTCACAGTGCTTACTGCAAAGCAGATGTCAGGTCTTGTGTGAACCAAGTAGATAAGCTTGTCTACAAGTCTCTGATACATTTCTTTATCAACATATTTACTATCATTTCTGAAACTAAGTTTAGCATTTGACTCCATAGGAGTTTCTGCGGGTTTACAACCAAACATACCAGTCTCGTTCAGAAGATTTAAGACATATTTCCGCTGAGATGTAGAAATTCCTTTCTTGGACTGAGCTATTTCCATTCCAAGAAAATACTTGAGTATTTCAAGATTTTTGATTTCAAACTCTTTAGCTAGGAAGTCTTTTAGTTTCTGAATCTCTTCATTATGATCACCTGTCAGGATAATATCATCAATATATACAATCAGTACAACTCTCTTTTCTGTGATACAGTGCTTGACAAATAATGTGTGATCAGACTGACACTGTTCATATCCCATAGGCTTCACTACCCTGGTGAATCTGTCAAACCATACCCTCGATGACTGTTTGAGTCCATAAAGTACCTTTTTTAGTTTACATACCTTTTGTAGATTCATTTCAAGTCTAAGTGGGACTTTCATATATACCTCTTCTTCTAGATCACCATTGAGAAAAATATTCCTCACATCTAGTTGATAAAGATGCCAATCAAGATTAGAAGCTAATGAGAATAGTACCCGGATAGTATTATGCTTGGCAGTTGGAGCAAATGTCTCTTGATAATCAATTCCATATGACTGAGTGAAACCTTTAGCAACAAGTCGTGCTTTATACTGATTTACACTACCATTAGGATTGTATTTAGTAGTGAAAATCCACTTGTATTCTACTGAAGTTTTTCCTAAAGGCAGATCAATTAACTCTCATGTCTCATTCTTTTCAAGTGCTGTAATTTTTTCTTGAATAGCAGCATTCCACTCAGGAATTTTGAAAGTTTCATGAATTGTTCTTGGTTCTGAGGAGCTGTTGTCAAACTTACACATAAGAGCATGATACTTTGAAAACAATTTGGCATATGAGACATAATCCTGTATGGGATGTATTGTGTAAGAACGAACACCTTTTCGTAAAGTAATAGGCAATTCAATATTAGTAGTTGAGTCAGAGTATTCTGGGTGCTTGGTTCAGTAGTTGATTCATAACAGTATATAGTTGGTTCAGATACTTTACCATCACCTTGAGTCTTGTTCTTCCTGATATAGACACGTAAAACATAGTTGGTTCAGATACTTTACCACCACCTTGAGTCTTGTTATTTCTAGTATAGACACGTAACTTACTCACTGTAGGTAATGTGTTATCTGTTTCTGTGACAAGTTCAGACTCTTTGGTAGTTTCAGAGACGAGTTCTTTTTCTGATGTAGGTTCTTTTTCTGATGTTGTCAATGGAATATGTAGTGGCGGGATGTTCATATCCCACAATTGATATTTCTAAGTAAAATTCTCCCTCTGAATATTAAGAGTGGGATAAAATGGTTGGTTTTCAAATAATGTGACATCCATAGTATTATAAAACCAATGGGTAGCTGGACAAAAATATTTGTAACTTTTCTGATTAGAGGAATAGCCAATAAAAATACATTTAAGGGCTTTTGGGTCTAGTTTCCCCCTTAGATGGGTATGAATGTGTACATAAGCAGAGCACCCAAAGACTTTAAATGGGATTGTGTGTAAGATGTGAGAGTTTGGGAAGGCTTGAACAAGAGAATCATAGGGTGTTCTTAATTTAAGAATACGAGAAGACATCCTATTGATCAGGTAGGTAACAGTGAAAATAGTCTCTCCGCAAAGAAATTTGGGAACATTTGTGGTAAATATAAGTGATCGAGATACTTCAAGAATATGTCTATTTTTCCTTTCGGCTACAATATTTTGTTGTGGGATACATACACAAGAACTTTGATGGATAATACCTTGATCAGTGAGGTATTTTTTCTGGTTGGACTCAAAGTATTCACATGCATTGTCAATTTTCAATACTTGTATTGTTGTCTGAAATTGGGTTTGAATCATAGTGTTGAATTTTTAAAAAATTTGACCAATTTCAGATTTTTCTTTCATAAGATAAATTCAGGTTATTCTAGTGTGATCATCAATGAAGGAGATAAATCATTTAATACCAGTAATATTTTTTACTCGTGCTGATCCCCATACATCACTATGGATTAATGCAAAAGGTTTTGAAGGTTTATATGCAACAATAGGATATGAATGACAAGTATGTTTAGAAAACTGATATACTTTACACTGAAATGAACTCGAATTTTTATTTTTGAATAAACCTGGAAATAGTTGTTTCAAGTACATAAAGTTTGGATGTCCTCATCTATAATGTCATAACATAATAGAGTGATCAATATTAGAACATCCTACAGAAACTGAATTAGTACATACTGCACTCGAAGTTTGTTCTTTTGAAAGAGAAGTTGCAACTGGTAGAAGGTATAGTCCTGAGTCATTCCTAGCACTGCCAATCATCTTTCCCGATGCTAAGTCTTGAAAAACATAGAAATTATTGTCAAATTTAACCACACAATTAAAGTGTTTACACAATTTGCTTACAGATAACAGATTGTAATTCAAATTGGGCACATAGAGGACGGAATATAGTATCAAGCATGGTTATATATAGGTTGAACCAACTCTTGCCACCCTAGAACTCGTTCCATCAGCAATCTTAATGGAGGACACTTCCTTACATTCACTGTATTGACGAAGGAGTGAAATATTTCCAGTCATATGATTGAATGTCCCTGAATCAACAATCCACACTTGCCTTTTTGTGGAATAGGCAGATAAATTAAGTAAGCAATTATCTCTCTGAGCAATGAAAGCATTACCAAGAAGACTCTTTTGTGAAAACATTTGCAAGAAAGCCTCCATTTGAGCTGGACTGAAGAGAGCATTTTTGGTGGGTGTAGGAGCAGAGGATGATTCTTCATTAATCACTACATTTCCATGATGTATCTCTGTTCTGAGGTTTTTCTTCTCACCAGGCTTACCATGCAGCTTCTAGCATTTATCATGGATATGATCGGGTTTTTTACAAAATTCACACCACGGTCTACCATTTCTCCCTTGAGCTTCAGAAGCACGACTGGTGAGGGCAGAGGTAGTCTCGGAAGCGTGAGCACGAAACTGGGATTCGCCTAGTAGGGCTTTCTTCTGGGCAGCAAGAGCCAAACCAGTCTCCACTGAGTTCGGGCCAAAGAGAGATTCACCCATCATGATTTTCTTCCTGTTCTCTTCATGATGGATTTCCAAAAAAACGCTTTTCTGAGGCTTGGCAGCGGTTTGGTTCCCAAAACGTGTCCACGGACTTCATCCAAATTTTATTGAGACCTATTAAGAATTTAAAGATTCGTTTGCATTCGGTGATGGATTTGAACATTTTTACATCATCGGGGCAACTCCACTAGTGTTCTTCAAAGACATCGAGCTGTTGCCAGTTGCGGGTGAGGGCGTTGTAGTACTGAGTTACGGAAAGTTCCCCCTGTCGCAGGTCGTGAAGATGACTCTCTATTTTGAAGATTGCTGATGTGTTATCACGGCTGGAGTAGAATTCGCGCGCGGCAACCCAAATGTCATGCGCGGTTTTCATACAGTAAAAAAGTTTCTCCAATCTCATTTGTCATGGAATTTACCAACCATGATATAACGAAATTATTTTCGACTTTCCACACACGAGCTCCTGGGTCATTGGCTGGAGGTGAAACGAGTTCTCTAGTGAGGTATTCTTCTCTGCCCTTTCCTAGGATGAACATCAAGACCAATGATGACCATTGGATATAGTTGCTTCCGTTCAGCTTGTGTCCAGTGACGAATGAGGGTGTCTGATCAACGAGTGAGTGGTTGACTGACATGGGAAGGTAGGAACCCGAAAGAACTTCGGGTGGAGAAGAGGTCTGCTCATCCGTGGCCATTTGACCTGATTTGGATGATGATTTTTTATCAGGATTGCTCTGATACCATGAAGAAATGAAGGAAGAAGAATTTGAACAAAGTGAAGAGGAGAATTCCTTTCATTAGTTTCCTTGATTTTCTCGAGCACAAGTAGTGCTATTATATAGGGACCAACCCTGACAAAAGAGGTTATAAAATATTCTAACAAATAAGTGGAAGAGGAGAAAAATTGGTTGTTAAAGTGGAGGGCATATCCAACTATCATAACAACCAAAGAAAAAAAAAAAAAAAAACTGGAAAAGATTAAGTTATTCCTTATATATCTATATATGTCAATATATATACATTCTACAGAGACTAGAAGGCCGGAACGGAGGAAGTCACGGCGGAGCAAATTGCGCAACAGCAAGTGTTCTTCAGTTTTTCGGTGCGATTTGAGGTATTTGTTTGCGAGCCCCTTCTGCATTTCGGTTGTCTGGTAGGGTCTATGGTGATTTCTGGACATACAGAGGCATTTCGGTGATTTATGCGGCAGCCGTCAGTCTCCGATGGTGGCTGTGTGCTTCTTTTAGTTTCCATGTGTGAAAAGGTATTCTGTTTCTCTCAGGGTTTCTGGTATAATTGCAGTATTTTTTCGTGTATCCCTACCTGTTGTGTTCAAGTATTTTAGGTGATATTTTTTCAATATCCTGAATTAAAATGGATGATAACAAATTCTATGTGGATGAGATAATCTAGCCATGTTAAAAATCACTGAACATATTAAATGACACAAATTATTTGGAGTGGAGCAAAACTATCAGAGTTTATCTATGCAATATTAATAAAGATGATTATTTGATTTAAGATTCTCCCACCGATGGAACTGGACAGTCTGGCTAAGAGATGATGCTCGGTTGTTTTTGTAGATTAGAAACTCAATTGACAGTGAAGTAATTGGTTTAATTAATCATTACGAGTTTGTTAAAGAACTGATGGATTATTTAGAATTTTTGTACTTAGGAAAAGACAATGTGTTCCGCATGTATAATATTTATAAGGCCTTCTATCGTGCTGAGAAGGAGAGCAAATCTCTCACAGTTTACTTTATGGAATTTAAAATGACTTATGAGGAACTTAATGTACTTTTACCATTTAGTATTGATATCAAAGTACAACAAACACAAAGAGAGCAGATGACCATAATGAGATTCTTGGCTGGTCTTCCACCTAAATTTGAGACTGCTAAATCTCAAATTTTATCCGGTTATGAGATTATATCTCTTCAGAAAGTTTTCAGTAGAGTGTTACGCTCAGAGAATGCTATACCCAATCAACACTCTAATGTTTTTGTCACTAGAGGAGGAGGAAGAAATAATAACAGGGGAGGAAACACAGTAATGGATAGTCGAAACAATGATTCAAGTAATATTGTTTGTTATTATTGTCATGAGCAGGGACATACAAAACGGTAATGTAAGAAATTACAGAATCCAAATTAGAGAAAATAGACTGCTAATATTACAACTACTGCTACCGTTAGCTCCTCTTATAAGAAAACTATTATGGTTTTAGCCGATTAATATGCAAAATTCTCTCAGTTTCAAGAATCTTTGAAAGAATACACACTAGTTACTACTTCTGCTGAATCAAGTAAAAAATGTCTTATCTCCTCATCAAACAAATGAGTGATTGATTCTGGTGTTACAGATCATATGACAGGTAACCCTAATATCTTATCTAGCTTTCGATCACACAGAGTAACCTCTCCTATAACTATTACTGATGGACCAGTCTATAATATTGAGGGTTTTGGGACTATAAAACCAACTTCCTTCATTACCCTGACATCTATTTTAAGTCTACCTAAACTTGTTTTCAATTTGATTTCTGTAAGTAAATTTGTGGAAGAACTTAATTGTTGTATCTTATTATTCCCTGATCATTGTCTTTTTCAGAATCTTATGGCGAAACAGATTATTGGTAAAGGACATGTATCAGAAGGTCTCTACATTCTTGATAGTTAGGTGCTTTAATCAGTTGTCTGCTCTAGTGTGATCTCTCCATTTGAAATACATTGTCAGTTGAGACATCCATCTCTCACTGTATTAAAGAAGTTGTATTCTCAGTTTCATGCTATATCTTCATTAGATTGTGAGTCGTGTCAATTTGTAAAACATCATTGTAACTCTTTGAGTTCAAGAATTAATAAATGAGCTGAGTCTGCTTTTGAATTAATTCATTCTAATATATGGGGTGCATGTCCTGTTATGTCAAAAACAGGGTTTAAATATTTTTACTTTGTGGATGATTTTTTTCGAATGATTTGGATATATTTTATAAAAAATTATTTTGAAGTGTTTACTCATTTTTGTACTTTTCATGCGGAAATCAAAACTCAATTTAATGTGTCTGTGCATGTGTTAAGAAGTGATAATATCAAAAAATATGTCAGATTCATTTCAGAATTATATGACTCAACATGTGATTCTTCATTAGTCTTCGTGTGTTGATACACTATCTCAAAGCGGGGTTGCTGAAAGAAAGAATAGATATTTACTTGAGATTGTTCGAGCTCTTTTATTATAGACACAAATTCCTAAGCAATTCTGGGCAGATGCTGTATCCACTGCATGTTTCTTGATTAATCGTCTACCATCTATAGTACTTGAAAGTGATATTCTTTACAATATTATTTTTCCAAACAAGTCATTATTTCCAGCACAGCCGCGGGTATTTGATACTGCTTGTTACGTTCGAGTTGTATGACCTAGTATTACTAAGTTGGGATCCTAAAACCTTGAGGTGTGTCTTTTTTGGGATATTCTCGCTTGTAAAAGGGATATCGGTGTTACTCTTCAGATCTCAATAAATATCTTGTATCAACCGATGTAGTCTTTTTAGAGAATATACCGTTATTCTCCTCACAATCCAGCTTTACAGATCAAGTGAAGGACAATAAATGACTCATCTATAAATTCCAACACAATACCACTATGGAGCAACAAGATAATTGTATTTCTTCTTGTGTGCCTTCTGAGCAAACTGATAATGGTGTGACTCTAACTCAAGAACTACTGCCAATTATTCATATTTATTTCAAAAGACAACAGACTAATAATACATGTCCTGTACCAGCTTCTTCGTCATCTGATCCTACCACCCATGATCTTCATCTTCCCATCAGGTTTTGTGAAGATCCACGTCAATGCACCCTTCCTCATTTTACTTATCCCATTGCTAATTTCATTTCATATGATCATTTGTCTCCTTCGTCTACCTCTTTAATTTCTTTTATAGATTTCATTTCTTTACTAAAGACAGTCAATGAGGTTTTGAATCATCCTAATTGTTGTAATGCCATACTAGAAGAGATAACTGCTCTTGATGATAATCATACCTGAGATTTGGTGGATTTACCCAAAGAAAAAAAGTTTGTAGGGTGCAAATGAGTATTTGCAGTCAAAATGAATGTAGATGGCTTTGTAGCGAGGCTTAAAGCACGGCTGCTAGCAAAAGAATATGCTTAGATTTATAGGGTGAACTATTCTGATATATTCTCTCCAGTGACCAAACTTACTTTTGTTCGTTTATTTATATCTATTGTAGCATTCCGTGATTAACCATTACACCAGCTAAACATTAAAAATGCATTTCTTCATAGTGATTTCTTTGAAGAAGTGCATATAAAGTAACCACCTGGATTTGTTGCTCAGGGGGAGTACGTAAAAGTTTATCATTTGAAGAAATCCTTGTATAGTTTGAAACAGAGTCTTCGTACGTGGTTTGACAAGTTCAGTGAAGTAGTCTGTGAATTTGAATTGAAGAAGAGTAAGTGTGATCATTCACTTTTTTGCAGACAATCAACAGCTGATATTATACTTGTTATTTATGTTGATGATATTGTAACTACTGGAGATGATCATGCAGGAATATCCTCTCTTAAGTCATTCATACATATCAAGTTTAATACCAAAGACTTAGGACATGTAAAATACTTTTTGGGGGTGAAAGTAACAAAAAAGTAAGAAAGAGATTTTGTTATCTCAGAGGAAATATGTACTTGACCTACTTGCAGAATCAAGAAAGCTGAGAGCTAAGTCATGCAATACACTAATGATACCAAATGTACATCTTACAAAAGATGATGGTAATCTCCTTGATGATCCAGAGAAATTAAATTACCTTACTGTGACTCGTCTAGATGTTGTATATTCTGTAAGTATTGCAAGTTAATTTATGTTTGCATCTACGGTCAAACATTGCAAAGTTGCGGAACATATTTTGTGCTATTTAAAAGGTGTCTCGGGACTTGGCATAGTATTTAGAAATTATGTACATACTGTAATAGCTTAGTATAGGTGAATAAGGGAGAGAGATCGGGAGAGAGAGCGGGAGAGACGGAATGAACGATAGAGATTAGGGGAGAAATTTTCAACGGGTAGGATTTGAGCTAGGTTGGGTATAAAAGGGAGATTCCGGGTCAAAGAAAAAAGAAGGAAAATAGGGAAAAAGAAAAAGGAGAAAGAGAAGGAGGGAGGCCGAGAGAGAGAGACAGAGGGGAAGAGAAAGAGACGAAGTAGTGTGAAATTTCAGGGAGAATTTGAAGAACAGGAGGAGTTGAGTGAACTATTGCTGAGGGATAGGAAATGGAGGCAAGAGGTAAGAAAATTTAGGGCTTCAGACTCTGTTATGGTAAAGCATGTTCAAATCTCTACTTTTCCTCTTTTCTTAGAATAGATTGAGTCATGTTATCAGGAGTGATG
>NW_019014574.1:727835-743853 GCF_000150535.2 Carica papaya
TTCTCGAAGACCTTAGGACTTCCATCTTTGAAGGCATTTGAGATTTTCAACTACTCATGTGGAATGACCAGATCAGATATAAATTGTGGTAATTTACTCAAATACAATTTCGGCTGGCCAAATCATGGTACGATCGACCATAACTATACCAACCATAATGGTCCTATAACATATCTATAGTCACGACATTACTTAGCCAAAGGTAACCCTTAACAGATATTCGCATCACCACTCTCGTTAGAGGGTACACCGTTATTCATAGGGAGTGATCTTCTTATGTCTTTCCAGACCAGATGGGGGAGGAAAAAATAGATACCCTGGATGGGGTTAGAGGAACAAATACCCCTCAGAGATAAAAAGTCTAATAAGATACATGATACATTATGCATGTCAATACAGATACATACTTTGGACCATTCATGCTTCATTCCACTTTTCTCATTTTTTTTTGTTTCTTTTACTTTTTCAGGTAACAATACCGACTTCATATTATTTTTATTACATACAAATTATCAAGTGTCTATAAATCACGTATCATGCTTGAAAATAAGAACAATTTAGCTTATTAGACCTACAAACACAACAACATTCAAAACAGGCAAAATCACAATTATCATATTTAATGATTTTTCTTTTATATAAAAATACTCTTTAAGACATCGAAAGAAATACTAAATTCCTTACCGAAACCTTGATATTTTCTCCTTTATTGTTCTTCTTTTCTTTCCCTTCTTCTCTCTCTAGATCACTCTCTCACTCTTTCTCTCTCTTTAATTCTTGAAAAATGAAAAAATGGAAGTATGGGGAAGAATGAGAAAGGAAGACTTATTTATAAAAATTAGGAACCATCATATTCATGCCAAGTGGCAAAATTCGGTGAAAAGAGAGAGGAAAAAGATGTTCGGCACGAAAAATGAGGAAAAAAAGTCTCCTTCGCTAGCAATAGCAGTGCGTCACTTGAGGCGACAATGACACACTACTCGAGGCAATAATGGCCCGTCTTACGCTCTGCAAGCGCGCAGGCCTCCTGCCGCGCGCACAAGGGTTAGTCTGCATGCACGGAGGGCCTTGGTACACTGGGCGTCATGCGCGCAGGCCCCAGGCGCACAGGGGCCTATCATTGCAGGCATGTTATGCGTGCAGCACCCGCACAGTGTGCGATGCTTGTCTGCGCACGAGTTGATGCGCAGATGGCTCACCTGCGCACGACAGGGTGAGCACGGGATCTGACCCCACATTGCGCGCACGGATGGGATGTGCGTGCTGTGCCCACGTCTCGCGCTAGCTCTGTGCACATGCACGCACGCACAATGTGCAAAAATCCCGCGTGGGCAGTTGTCGTGGGATTTTCCTGCGGGATTTTTTCTGTTTCGCTGTTTTTTTCTGAAATTTCATTTTTTTACTGAAATAAAATAAATAAAATTAATGCAACTAAATTAGAATTAAATAGAAATAATTAAAATTAAATAAAATCAAAATAATTAAAAATCATCAAAATTCATGAATTATGATAAATAATATGCAGAGTAAATTAAATGAGTTCAATGCGACCTAAAGGCCCGAATAAATAGAGTTTTTCAAATTAATTATGCACATTAATGGGTGGCGTGTTACATACCCCCACCTTATAAAATTTGGTCCCCAAATTTGTCTTGAACAGATCCGGATACTTCTCCCTCATCTTGCTTTCCAATTCTCACGTTACTTATTCTAGGGTATGATGCTGTCTTCTCACCTTCATAATGGGAATCGTATTGTTACGCAAGATCTTGTCGGTCGACCTAAAAATCTCTACGGAAACCTCCTCATAAGTCATGTCAGCTTGTACCTGCATATGACATCCCAAGTGCTAATTAAGGCAAATGAGTGTCAGATACAGATTCAGAATAACGAGTGCATAATAAAATTTATGCAACAGAATCAAACCATAACAAACCCCTTACAAATATATATAATGTTCCAAATATATAAATAAACTGAGGCCAGAAGTGGTTACAAAATACAAAATATAAGGGCCACTTCTTTCACTATGCTATTGGATTCATCAGAGTGCGGGAACAGTCATGCACTCAGACTTGTGGATCCACAGGATCTTCATAGATTTCTAAGGGTAGGTTTGCTTGCAATTCCTCATTTTCTTCCTCATTTTGGGGGGGGGGGGGAGGGCATGGAAAAAGTGGATTTCATATGCTCAGTAAGGAAAACAATATTAAATTAACATCGTAAGATTTCAAAAGTTTATTATCTTATCTTACCGTTTAACTTCTTCGTTTACCTATCTCACAATTATGAAAATCATTTATTTGTTAAGAAAATGATACATTAACACAGAAAATTTAATATACATCATGTCAAATAATAGAAAAAATCAAATAAATCATGAAATATACAAATTTTTCATGTCATGCTTCATGAAGTCATTACAAACTTCCATATCTGAGGGTAGATACAGATACGAAAATTTACTCAGGCCCACTTCCGGCTAGCCAAACCATGGTACGATCTATGACCATGATTGTAGCAACCATAGTGGTCCTAACAAATATCTATAGTCATGGAATTACTTAGCCATGGGTGACCCCTACAGATAATGCGATACCAGTCTCACCAGAGGGCACGCCATCATCCACTGGGAGTGGTCCTCTTATGTCTTTTCAGACCAGATAGAGGAGGGAGAAACAAATACCCCGAAGGACAAGGGGAACAGATACCCATCAGAGATAAAAAGCCTAACAAGACATTTGGTGCAATATACATGTTAATATAGATACACTTTGGACCATGCAGGCTTAATTCCACATTTTCCCTTTTTTTGTCTTTTCTTTTATACTTTTTATTGTTACCGATTACATATTATATTTGTTACATGCCAACTCATTAGGTGTCTACAATACACACAACATGCTTGAAAACCAGAACAATTCGACTCATATAAACATAGAGGCATACAAAATAGGCAAAAAAAATAATGATATTAAATTCATTTATCTAAAACTATTCCTTAGGACGTCGAAAATAATACTAGATTCCTTACCAAAACCTCGATGATTCTCTCATCATTTTCTTCTTTCTCTCTCTCTCACTAATCTACTATCTCTCTCTCTTTTCTCTCTCTATCTAAATCTTTAAAAATGGAAGAAATGAAAGTATGGAGAGGAAAGGAAGAGAGAGGAAAATTTATAGAATTTTATAACCATTGGATTCGCAACAAGTGGCGAAATTCGGTGAAGAGAGAGGAGAAAAGGATGCCGACATAAAAAACGAAGGAAGAGGATCTGCTCCATTGGCGGTGGCAGCGCACTGCCCAAGGCAGCGACGATGCACTGCTCGAGGTGACAGTGCTCCGGCCAGCGCGTTACAGGTTAGCTTATAGGGCACAGGCCTACTGCCAAGCGTGCAAGGGCTTTCCTGTGTGTGCGTAGGGTCTTGGCGCGCTGGGAGCCGTGGCGCAGGCCCAGGCACGCTGGGCACTGCATGCGCAAGCCCTAGGCGCACGCACAATGTGCGACACCTATCCGTGTACGAGGTGACGTGCGGAGGGCCCGCGTACGCGCGACAAGATGCACGCACAAGTCCTGAACCCGCACCGCGCGTGCTATGTGCACACCCTGCGGCCACTGTTTGCGTATACCTGCATGCACAATGCCCAACACTTGCGCGGGCAAACCACCCTCTCACGGGATTGTTTTTCCCCGGGCAATTTTTTTGATTTCTCCATTTTTGGATTTTTTTCTAAATTTTCCTTTTAATTTAAAATAAAATAAAATAATTTAAAATACATAAAAAATAAAATAAAAAATAAATAAAAATTAATGAAAATAAAAATAAATTAAAATTATGAATCACGAAAAATATTAAATAGCATAAATTAATTAAGTTTAAAGCGGCCAAAGGTCCGAATAAATAGAATTTTCAAATTATTTTAGCACAGTGATGGGTGAGGTGTTACATCTCTCTCACCTTAAAAAAATTTTTGTCCCCAAATTTGTCTCGAATAAGTTTGGATACTTTTTTCTCATTTCATCTTCCAATTCCCATGTTGCTTCTTTCGGAATATGATGCTGCCATCGTACCTTCACCATGGGGATCGTCTTGTTACGTAAGATTTTATCAGTCCACTCGAGAATTTCCACAGGAACCTCCTCATAGGTCATATCAGCTTGTATTTGCTCCTCATTGCAAGGAATAACAGGAGAAGGATCAGGGTGGTATCTTTTGAGCATCGAGACATGAAAGACATCATGTAAACCTGCAAACTCTAGGGATAGAGTGAGGCGATACGCCATGGGTCCAATACTTTCGATGATTGAAAAAGGTCCCACATAACGAGGACTCAACTTCCCTCTCTTTTCAAATTGCATATTGCCTTTGTAGGGGAAGACTTTTAGGAAAACTTGATTTCCCACGGCAAACTCCAAGGGTCACCTACGATTATCAGTGTAGTTCTTTTGGTGGCTTTGGGCAGTTGCTAAATTCTTGCAGATGATTGCGACCTTCTCTATGGTCTCCTGAATGAAGTCTATTCCTAAGTGGCGTTGGTTCCCGACTTCATTCCAGTAGGTAGGAAAATGAAAAGACCTTCCATACGAGGCCATACTGATGTTGGAATGATAACTGTTATTATAAGCGAATTCACAAAGATGAAGATACTCATACCAGTTATCACCAAAGTCGAGAACACAAGCACATAATGTATCTTCCAATGTCTAGATCGTATGCTCTGACTGACCATTTGTTTGGGAATTATAAACGATGCTGAAGTATAACACAGACCCCAGAGCTTTTTGAAAACTGTCCCAAAAGTGAGAAGTGAATCGGGGGTCGCGGTCTGATACAATGGATGAGGCAACTCTATGAAGTCGAATAATCTCATCAACATATAGGCGGACTAACTTACAGGTGGAGTCCGTGGTTTGAATAGGCAGAAAATGGGCAGTCTTGGTTAGCCTATCCACAATAACTCAAATGGCGTTTCGATCAGAATAGGTCCTAGGCAATTCGGTGAAAAAATCCATATTCACGTGCTCCCATTTCCATTCGAGAATCGAAAGACCCTATAGTAAGCCACCAGGTCTCTAATATTCTGCTTTTATCCGTTGACAAGTAAGACATCGAGAGACGTAGTCAACTATATCCTTCATCATCCCTGACCACCAATATTGTCATTTCAAGTCCTGGTACATATTGGTACTCACGAGATAAATGGGTAACTTGGACGTATGCGTAGTCTTGAGTACATTTGTATGTACAACAATGGGGACCCAAATTCGATTTCAAAATCTGAACAGTCCATCATTAGAGATCCTGAAATCAGGAGATTTGTTAGAAGTGAACTTACCTGGTTCTTGATGAGTTCCAGGTCTGTGGCTTGTGCTTTTCAAATCTTCATAAAGAGATCCGGTATGGCTCGGATCTGGACGAGATAGGTGCCCTTGCTGTAATAGTTAAGATATAGTGATTGTACAGTGTTCGTCATCTTCCAAATGGAAGCCATGGCTCCTTTTGACTTACGGCATCAACGACTACATTCCCTCTCCCGGGGTGATAAATAATCTGGTAATCGTAATCCTTCAGGAGATCTATCTAGTGTCTTTGCCTCATGTCCCATTGAAAAAAGATGTACTTGAGACTCTTATGGTCAGTGTAGATTTCAAAAGTCTGACCATACAGGTAATGCTGCCATATCTTTAGGGTGAAGATAATGGCTACCAACTTCAGGTCATGAGTAGGGTAGTTCTGCTCATGAATTTTGAGCTGTCGGGATCCAATGCGACTACTTTACCATTCTGCATCAAGACACACCTCAAACTAATATGAGATACATCACAGTAAACTTAGAATCTCCCAACATCGTTAGAGAAGATTAACACAGGAGCAGAGGTGAGACGATGCTTTAGCTCCATGAAGCTTTCACTGTACTCATAATTCCAAACGAAGGGTACTTCCTTTCTGGTGAGTTGAGTCATAAGGGCAGCAATCTTGGTGAATCCGTCAATGAATCGTCAGTAGTAGCCTGTTAAATAAAAAATACTACGTACATTGGCCACATTGGTCGGTGGACTCCAGCTGATCACCAAGTCCACCTTGGACGGGTCTATACAAACTCTTCACTTGAGATTACATGATCGACGAAAAAAACTTGATTCAACTAGAAGGTGCATTTGCTTAGTTTCGCACACAGTTGGTTTTGGCGAAGAGTCTCCAACACTTTAGCTAAATGCACAATGTGTTCCTTATGGTTTTTGGAATACACTAGAATGTCATCAATAAAAACAATGACGTGCCGATCTAGTGCGTGCCGAAAAACTCGATTTATTAGGTCCATGAAGGCTGCTGGAGCATTGGTCAATCTGAACGACATCACCCTAAACTCGTATAAACTGTATTTGTACCAGAAGAAAATTTTTAGGATATCTTCTTCTTTAGCTCTCAACTGGTGATACCTAGTCCCAAGATTGATCTTATAGAAGGCTATGACTCCCTGCAGTTGATTGAAGAGATCATCGATTCGGGGTAAGGGGTACTTGCTTTTAACGATCACTCAGTTGAGTTCCCTATAGTTCACATAGAGTCGGAGGATGCCATCCTTCTTTTTTACGAACAACACCGGTGCACCCCAAGGGGAATGGCTAGGGCGAATGAATTTTCGGACGATAAGATCAGAAAGCTGATGTTTCAGCTCTGTTAGTTTAGTGCGACTCATGTGATATGCAGGCTTTGAGATCGGTTGGGTTCTAGGCAATAATTCAATCAGGAACTCTACCTCACATAGGGGAGGTAAACCAGGGAGTTTAATGGGAAAGACATCCAAAAATTGCAAACAATTGGTATAAAACAAACAACAGAATCAACATTCATATTCCTGTTCATTCAATTATTAGAAAAATGATAACAACAATTTTTGTTTCTTTTTCGGAGATCGTAAGGTTATAATTTTACTTTTACAATCTATTATACCTCTATACTTTTCCAACCAATCCATTCCTAATATTACATCAGATTTTATAAAATTCAATAGTATCAAGTTTATACATGCCTCTATCCCTAAAGTTTTTATCCTACAGCCCTTATATACATAATGAGCCTTTAGTAGTCCTTTAGAGGGAGTTTCCACTATTAGCATTTTTCTTAAAGCTCATGATCTAAATTCTAGGTTACAAGCAAATGAATAGGCAATAAAAGAGTGAGTTGCACCAATATTGATCAAAGCCTTGGCAGAAGTTTTATAAACAGAGAACATACCCTGGATGAGGACAGGAGCAGGAAGGACATCAGATTCATCTAAGTGGTACACTCGACCTTGTGCTATGGGTCAGACTATAATATTTGGTCACTGAGGGAAGGCTTTTATAAGGTGTTGGGTGCTTTCGCACCGATAGCAGGTGCTACTGATATGCCAACAGGACAGGTCACCATGCGAGTGACCACAATGCTAACAAGGTTGGTTAACTCAAGCAGGTGGTACTGTAGGTGGGGGCAAGGTAGGAGGAAGGGCAATTCTGGTTTGTTTCTCTAGAGGGTTACTTACTAGATTAGACAATTTTTTTTTAAATTGTTGGGGTTGTTTTTGGGCACGAACTCGGGCAAAGTGTTGGTACTTAGCCGAGATAAAATCTTTGGCCAACTGGGCACGTTTAAGCACCTCTACATACGAGTTGGGTTTTAGCATCGTGACCCAGTCATAAATGTTGGCACGAAGGCTTTTGAGAAACTTTCTGGCTTTTCGGCTTTCGAGGGTTACCATCAAAGGGGCAAACCTAAACAGTTGAACAAAACTGGCTGCATATTGGGCTACAGACAAGCTTCCTTGGCGGAAGTCCTGGAATTCATTCTCTCTCTTCTTGAACATAAGTAGGTAAGAAGTTATCAAAGAAAGCATCCATGAAAACTTCCCAGATAATAGGGGTAGGTAGTACTTCTTTCTTAAGTCGCCACCAGTATTCGACTTCACCGTTTAACATAAAAGCTGCAAGATGGACTTTTTATTCTTCGATCAGGTCTAGTACATAGAAGAGTTTCTCTATTTGTAGGATCTAGGCTTCGGCTACTAAAGGATCAGGACCACCATCAAAGTGTGGGAGGTTAAATTTCCTAAACTCTGCTATATTATAGGAGATAGACTAATCTGTGTTTCAGAATTCAAGGGTAGGGGGTGGACAAGAGTTGGCCTAGTTATGTTCTACGGCTACAGTTAATCCATGAATGACTCAGAAAAGTTCTAAAAATTCAGCCATGGTCGGATGATCCGAGGCTTCAGGTCGTTCAGTATGCTCTACGGATGGTCTTCCCCACGTCATTCTTACAAAAGAAAGGAAGAAATGAGTTGGAGGTTTAATCTTTGAAAAGAGGACATTTTTCTTCCCTAAGGCACTAAAAGGTTCATCTACCCTGGGCCTTAGTGCAAGAGATTTATTCTACAAAATTTTGCTCTTATACCATCTGTGACATCCCAAGTGCTAATTAAGGTAAATGAGTGTTAGATACAGATTCAGAATAAGGAGTGCATGATAAAATTTATGTAGCAGAATTAAACCATAACAAATACATATCTTATTCTAAATACATACATAAACTGAGGCCAGAAGTGGCTACAAAATACAAAACATAAGGGCAACTTCTTTCACTATGCTATTAGATTCATCAGAGTGCGAGAAGAGTCATGCACTCAGACTTGTGAATCCATGGGATCCTCATAGACTTTCAAGGGTAGGTCTGCCTGCGGTTCCTCATTTTCTTCCTCATCTGGGGGATGGGGCATGAAAAGAGTGAGTTCCATATGCTTAGTAAGAAAAACATTATTAAATTAATATCGTAAGATTTCAAAAGTTTATTATTTTATCTTACCATTATGAAAATCATTTATTTGTTAAGAAAATGGTACGTTAGCACAGAAAATCAAATATATATCATGCCAGATAATAGAAAAAATCAAATAAATGATGAAATGCATAGATTTTTCGTGTCATGCTTCGCGAAATCATTACAAACTTTCATCTCTGAGGAAAAATACAAATTTTTAACTATGCTAGTGGGATGATTAGATCAGATACAGATATGACAATTTGCTCAGTCCCACTTCTGGCTGGCCAAACCATGGTATGATCTATGACCACAAATATCTACAGTCACAACATTACTTAGCCACGAGTGACCTCTAGAGATAGTGCGATACCACTCTCGTCAGAGGGCATGCTGTCATTCACTGGGACTAGCTCTCTTACATATTTCTAGACCAGATAAGGGAGAAAAAGACTCCGAAAGGCAAGGGGTATAGATACCTTTTAGAGATAAAAAGCCTAACGAGACCCTTGATGCAATATGCATGTCAATATAGATACACTTTGGACCATACAAGCTTGATTCCGCTTTTCTCTTTTTTTTTTCTTTTCTATTATACTTTTTATTGTTACCGATAACATATTATATTTATTACATGCAAATTTATTAAGGGTCTGCAATTCAATAGCATGCTTGAAAACTATAACAATTCGACTCATCTAAACACAGATGCATATAAAACAGGAAAAAGAACAATCATATTAAATTCGTTTATTTAAAAATAATCCTTAAGACGTTTAAAGTAATACTAGATTCCTTAACGAAACCTTAATGATTTTTTCTTCACCATTTTCCTTTCTTTCTCTTATTCTCTCACTAATAT
Organism: Carica papaya; assembly: GCF_000150535.2. The sequence goes on from NW_019014574.1 coordinate 737,497, forward strand.
ACTATCTCTCTTTCTCTATATATCTCTCTAAACCTTTAAAAAATAGAAGAAATGGAAGTATGGAGAGGAAGGGAAGGGGGAGGACAATTTATAGAATTTTAAAACCGTTAGATTCGTGACAAGTGGCAAAATCTGGTGAAGAGAGAGGAGAAAAAGATGCTCAGCAGAAAAAACGAGGAGGAGGACCTCCTCCACCGGCAGCGGTAGTGCACTGCTCGAGGTGGCAGTGCTTTGGCTGGCGCGCTGTAGGCTAACCAGCAGGCGCAATGGCCTACTACCACGCGCGCAGTGGCTAACTGCGAGCATGCAAGGCCTAAGCGTGTTGGGCGCCGCGCGCACAGGTTTACTACGCGCACACCCCAGGTGCACAGGGCCTATTCGTGTAGGCTTGCTGTGCGGATGGCGCGCGCACAGTGTGCAGCCCCTGTCCGTGCGCGAGGTGACACGCGGATGCCCGCTTACGTACGACAGGATGCGCACGCAGAAGGGACTTGCGCGCCGTGTGCACATCTCGTGCGTCTGTGCGTGCAGAGGGGACGTGCACACTGTGCGCACGTCCCGTGCATCCTGGCGTGTAGACGGGGGGTGCCCGATGTGCACATGCCTTATGGCCATTTGGCATGAATGCGCGCGCACAGTGCTCAGCACCCGCGTGGGCAAACTACCCTCTCGCAAGATTTTTTTCCAGCGAACAATTTTTCTCGTTTTGCCTTTTTTTTATTTTTTTCTAAATTTTTTTTTTAATTTAAAGTAAAATAAAATAAAATAAAAATAAAAATGAATAAAAATAAAAATAAATCAAATCATGAATTACGAGAAATATTAAACAATATAAATTAATTAAGTTTAAAGCGGCTAAATACCCGAATAAATTGAGTTTCTAAATCATTTTAATGCAATGATGGGCACGATGTTACACTACAGCTCATTGCATAGAGTAATATGAGAAGGGTCAGGGTGGCACCTATTTAGCTATGAGATGTGAAAGACGTCAATTAGACCCATAAACTCTCGAGATAGAGCAAGGCAGTATGCGACGGGTCCAATGCGATCGACGATTCGAAAAGGTCCCTCATAACGAGGGTTTAACTTCCCTCTTTTCTCAAACTGCATCTTTCCCTTGTAGGGGAAAACCTTGAAGAAAATCTGGTCTCCCATGGCAAATTCCAAAGGACGCCTATGATTGTCGGCGTAACTTTTCTGATGGCTTTGGGCAATAGCCAAGTTCTTGCGGATGATTGCGACCTTCTCAATGGTCTCTTGAATGGAGTCTAGTCCCAAATGACGCTTGTTTCCAATCTCACTCCAACAAGTGGGAGAACGACAAGACCTTCTAGAGAATGCTTCATATGTAGCCATGCTGATGCTGGAATGATAACGGTTATTATAAGAAAATTTACATAGGAGAATATACTCATACCAGTTATCGCCAAAGTAAGGGACGCAAACACACAACATGTCTTACAATATTTGGATCGTACGTTCCGAATGACCATCCGTTTAGGGATGATAAGGGGTACTGAAATACAATTCAAACCCCAAAGCTTCTCGGAAGCTGCCCAGAAGTGGGAGGTAAATCGAGGATCGTGGTCAGACACAATGGATTAGGGAACACCATAAAGTCGAACAATCTCATCAATATATAGGTAGACTAATTTGCTGGTGGAGTCAGTGGTTCTGATAGGCAGAAAATGGGGGGTCTTGGTTAGTCTATCCATAATGACCCAGATAGCATTTTGACCAGAACAGGTCCTGAGCAATCCTATGATAAAAATTATAGTTACATGCTCCCATTTTCATTCAAGAATTAGAAGACCTTGCAATAAACCATTGGGTCTCTGATGTTCTACCTTAATCCTCTGAAAAATAAGGCATTAAAAGACGTAGTCGACTATATCCTTCTTCATTCCTGACCATCAGTATTGATGTTTCAAGTCCCGACACATCTTGGTACTCTCGGGGTGGGTGGATAGATTTGAAGCATGGATAGTCTTGAGAACATTTGCCCTTACAGCAATGGGGACCCAAATTTGTTTTCAAAATCTAAACAGTCCATGATCTAAAATCCTGAAATTAAGAGATTCATCAGAAGTAAACTTACCTAGATTTTGGGTGAGTTTCGGGTCCATGGATTGAGCTTCCCAGATTTTCATAAAGAGATCTGGCAAGGCTCGGATCTGGGTAAGATAGGTACCTTTGCCATAATAGCTAAAGTAGAGAGACTGCATAACGTCCATTAATTTCCAACTGGAGGCTATGGTTTGAGCCAACACAACAAACTCCTTTCGACTTAGTGCATCGACGATCAAATTTTCTCTCCTAGGGTGATAGATGATCTTATAGTCATAGTCATTTAGAAGATCCATCCAGCATCTCTATCTTATGTTTAACTTCTTCTGCAAAAAGATATACTTTAAAATCTTATGATCAGTATAAATTTCAAAGGTTTGACCACACTAGTAATGACACTATATCTTAAGGGTAAAGATAATAGCTGCTAGCTCCAGCTCATGGGTAGGGTAGTTCTGTTCATAAGGTTTCAATTTTCGGGACCCATAGGCAACTACTCTACCATGCTGCATCAAGACAAACCCCAAGCTAATATGAGATGTATCGCAGTAGACCTGAAATCTTCCCATATTGTCAAAGAGGACCAACACAGGAGTAAAGGTGAGATAATGCTTCAATTCTATGAAACTTTCACTACAGTCATAATTCCAGATGAATGGTACACCCTTTGGGTTAAGTCGGGTTAGTAGGGTAGCAATCTTAGCGAATCCATCAATGAACTGTCGGTAATAACCTACGAAGCCAAGAAAACTACGTACCTCAGCTACATTGATGGGCGGATTCCAGTTGACTACCCTCTACGAAAACTCCTTAACTTGAAATTACATGACCGAGAAAGGAAACTCGATCCAACCAGAAGGAGCATTTGCTTAGTTTAGTGTACAATTGGTTTTGAGGACGAGTCTCTAACACATTAGTCAAGTGCACTGCATGTTCTTCAAGGCTTTTGGAATACACTAGAATGTCGTTAATAAAAATGATGATGTACTGATCTAGTGCATGCTAGAAAACTCTGTTCATTAGGTCCATGAAAGCTGCAGGGGCATTGGTTAATCCGAATGACATTACCCTGAACTTTTACAAATTGTACCTGTACCAGAAGGTGATCTTCAGAATATCTTTTTCTTTAACTCTCAACTAGTGGTATCCCATCCTAAGATCAATTTTAGAGAAGACTGTGGCTCTTTGTAGTTGATCAAAGAAGTCATCGATCCAAGGTAAAGGGTATTTTCTTTTAACGGTCACTCAGTTGAGTTCCCAATAGTTCACACAGAGTAAGAGGGAACCATCTTTTTTCTTCACGAACAACACCGGAGCACCCCAAGGAGAATGGCTAGGGCGAATAAACTTTCGGGTAATAAGGTCAAAGAGCAGATGTTCCAGCTCTATTAGTTCAGTACGACTCATTGGCAGGCTTCGAGATTGGCTGGGTTCTAGACAATAATTTAATTAAGAACTCTACTTCTCGTAGGGAAGGTAGACCAAGAAATTCGATGGAAAAGTTTACCAAAAAGTTGCAAACAATCGGTATGGCACACACAGCAGGATCAACACCTATATTCCTATTCATTCAATGGTTAGGAAAAATAATAATAAAAATTTGATTCCTTTTTCAGGGACTGTAAAGTTACAATTTTACATTTACAATCGATTATAGTTCTATACTTTTCTAACCAGTCCATTCTTATTATTACGTTAAATCCTATAAAATCTAACAGTATCATATTCATAAATACCTATATTCCTAAAGCTTTTATCCTGCAGTCTTTATATACACAGTGAGCCTCTAGTAGTCCCCTAGAGGGAGTTTCTACCGTTAATGTTTCTATCAAAGATTCTGGTATAAAATCAAGATTACAAGCACATGTAGGGGAAATAAAAGAGTGAGTAGCACCTGTGTCAATCAAAGCCTTAGCATAAGTTTCATAAATAGAAAACATACCCTGGATAAGAACAGGAGTAGAAAGAGCATCGAGTTCATCTAAGTGGTACACATGACCTTGTGCTATAGGCCGGGCGACATCCTTTGGTCACTAGGGGCAGTCCTTTATAGAGTATTAGGTGCTTCCACATCGATAACAGACATTATTGATACACTAATATGGTAGGTCACCATGCGAGTGACCATAATTCTGATAGGGTTGATTAGGTCAGGTAGGTTGAATTTTATGTAGAGGCAAAATAGGGGGAAGGACAACTTAATTCGTTTATTAGGGTGGCTACTTACTTGGTCAAGTAATCTCCTCCTAAGTTGTTGGGGTTATTGTTGGGTACGGACTCAGGCAATGCATTGGTGCTTAACCTAGATGAGATATTTGGCAAACTTAGCATGTTCGCGCACCTTTGCATATGAACTGGGTCTCAGCATCACGACCCAGTCATAGATGTTAGCATAAAGGCCCTTGAGAAACTTCTTACCTTTTTGACTTTAGTGGGTGACCATTGGAGGGAAAAACCTAGATAGTTGAACAAAAGGGACTGCATATTGCGCAACTGTCAGACTCCCTTGGTGGAGGTCCTGGAATTGTTCGTCCTTCTTTTTACGGACATAGGTAAGGAAGAAGTTATCAAAGGATGCATCCATAAAAACTTCCTAAGTGGTAGGGTTGGCAGGACTTCCTTTTTAAGTCGCCACCAGTGTTCTGCTTCACCGTCTAGCATGAAAGCTACAAGGGAAACTTTCTGTTCTTCGGTCAGGTCGAGGACAGAGAAGAGCTTCTCTATTTGTAGGATCTAAGCTTCGGTTACTAAGGGATCAGGGCCACCTTCAAAGTGTGGGGGGTTAAGTTTCCTAAACTTCGGTATGTTATGGGAAATGGATCTCTCAATGTTTCAAAATTCAGGGGTAGGAGAGAGTTAGCTTGATTTTGTCCTACGGCTGTTGTTAATCCTTGGATAGTTCGAAGGAGTTAGATAAATTTAACCCTAGTCGGGTGATCTTGGGCTTCAAGTCGTTCAATACGCTCTACGAATGATCTTCCTCGCGTTATTCCTACAAAAGAAAGGAAGACATGAGTTGGTGGTCTAATTTTAAAAAGAGGATTTATTTTTTCTAGGTACTCTAAAGGGCTTTTTCTACCTAAGACCTCAGTGTAAGGGATTTGAGCTGCAATTGTTCTGTTCTGATACCATTTGTGACATCCCATATGCTAATTAAGGCAAATGGGTGTCAGATACAGATTATGAATAACGAATGCATGATAAACTTTTATGCAGTAGAACAATTAATACAAATCTCTTATAAATATATATGAGTTTCAATTACATATACATAACTGAGGCCTGAAGTGGCTACAAAATACAAAAACAAAACATAAAAGAATGCCACTTCTTTCACTATGCTGTTCGACTCATCAGAGTGCGAAAACAATCATGCACTCAAATTTTATGGATCCACGGGATCCATAGAGTAGGTCAGCCTACAGTTCCTCATTTTTTTTCTCAACTAGGAGGGGCATGGAAAGAGTGAGTTCTATATGCTCTGTAAGAAAAACAATATTAAATTAACATAGTAAGATTTTAAAGGTAAATTATTCTAACTTAAAAGCTTACCTTTTGGCCACCTCGTAGACCTATGTTACATTATGAAGAGAATTTATTTATTAAGAAAACAATATGAACAATCAAACATTCATTATACCAGATAATAAAGAAAATCAAATAAATCATGAAATGCTCAGATTTTCATGTCATGCTTTGCGAAGTCGTTACAACTTCTATATCTGAAGGCAGACACAAATTTCTAACTACTCAAGGGATGAGAAGATCAGATATAGATACGACAATTTGCTTAGGCTCATTTTTGGCTGACCAAACTATGGTACGATCTACGACCACAACCGTACCAACCATAGTGGCCCTATCAGATATCTACAGTCACAATAGTACTTACCTAAGGGTGACCCTTAATAGATATTCGTGTTACCACTCTCGTCAGAGGGTACGCCATCATCTACTGGGAGCGGTTCTCTTATGTCTTTCCACACCAGATGGGGGAGGGAGAAATAGATAACCCGAAGGGCTAGGGGAACAGATACCCCTCAGAGATAAAAAGCTTAAGGAGACACTTGATGCAATATGCATATCAATACAGATACACTTCGGACCATTCATGCTTCATTCGACTTTTCTCTTTTCCCTTTTTTTGTATTCTTTATTTTTACTAGACAATTCTACCGACTATATTTTATATTTATTACATGCAATTCATCAAGTGTCTATAATTCACGTAACATGCTTGAAAATAAGATCAATTCAACTTATCTGAATTATAAACACAAAAGCATA
>NW_019014574.1:747660-766389 GCF_000150535.2 Carica papaya
ACGCGATTTGCATTCTTATATTACAAAGTAGAGTAACTGCCGAATAAAGTGATTAAAAACTTTTGAGGAGTCAAAGGGGGAGTACCTAACTTAGTAAGTGCATGCGAAAAATTTTGTTTTCATTATATTGCATAAAGTAAAGGGAAGATTAACTCAACCATTATGAGTGAAAACTTTTTTACTTCATGTTTAAATTTTATTTTGCATCCCAAAATTTTGGTTTAACATTGCATGAAGAAACTTAATCAATTATAGAGTGTAGCCATCGCTGGGTAATATAATTAGGATACACCTTTCGGTTATATCTATCAGGATTAATCAAATCACTAAGCTTAAGTCTACACTTATTTTCTTTGTGATCTACATTTTTATTATTCCATTATACTTTTGTTACTATACATATCAAAGTGATTAATCGTTCCTTATTGCTTAGCTTATAAATAAAAGCACACCATTCCTTCTTATGTGTGCTTCTTTATAAGCTTATGTAAAAATAAGATTCTTTTAGAATTTTTTGTTGTGTCATTAAGACTAACATACAGATCTTGATTTAAGTGAGTTCTATCCCGAATGCTTAACTCGATAGAAGAAGCTGTAGAGTGAGAGATTATGAGATAAACACAAGCAAAGGTGAGGGAGAGTTAATTTGCTTTCATTAACCTTCTCTTGCAGGAATATTTCACAATGAGTTTTTGTGAAGAGTTCGCCAAACAACGACATGCGAAAACTCCAATATCTATTTGACAAATGAAAGGACTTGGTGTGAGAAGAATTAAGGGAAGAGATGGTCCAATCATGTAATAATGTGATAGAGAACATTCCTAGTCAAGAAGAGATTCATGCTCCCTCAACGGTCGAACACCATATCACTGAAGGTACAATCGAAGGAAAAGAAGTCAGGCACCAAGATGAGTCGTGTTTATTTCATAATTTTCTTTTTTGTAGTTATGATATTTTATAGGACCTTAAAGAAAAGGCTTTAATTCAAGAAGGACAAGGTTCGAGGATGAAATTTTTGAAGAAAAGGGGGATGATGTGATCCCAGTTAATCCAAAAACAATCCTAAAAATCCAAGCAAAAGTCCATCCTTGAAGGGGCCAAGAATCCTTGCCCATAAAGTAGTTCAATAATGACCTGAGTCCTAAATTTGTCTAAATAAGGACTTGAAACTCAATCTAAGTGTCCAAGAGAGAAAAACTCAAAGCTCTTGTGCATAAGCCAAGTTCCTAACCTAATGAGCACCCAAAGAGGTATAAAACTTATGACCAAGTTTGGGTCAAGAAAGGGACAACCTTAGAGGCCCAAAAGTTTCTAAAAGAAAGGTGCAAGCTAGATCCAACCAAGCTTAAAGATCAAGCAAGATAAAAGAATGGGCTTGAGGCCCATGAAAGAACCCATGTGTTTAAAAAATTGCCAAGAGAGATGAAAGATCAACTTTTGGCCCGACAAGAGACGAGTTTAAGACCATTTCGACCAAGACAGCATTAGGCTCAAAAAAAGGCCCAAGAGAGGCCAATCGACATTGAGGAGAGTGTCAGACAGCATATGTCGCACACATGAGATGCCTTCGACATGTGTGTGTACTTCCACATGTGCGAGGAGACTCCCCCACACATGTGAGACAACATATCGCATGAAATAGCATGGAGAGCACGTGAGTAGCAACGGTTGTACACCCAGCACACACAAGCATGCACACAAAAAAGACATCATATGCATATGGCATGAGCATATATGCAGGAGGCCAAGCTCACTCCTCTAGCGCCCAGTGTGTTCACGAGGAAGCTTTACGCAGTAGGATCTCGCGACTTGCCCATGCAACCCACACGATACCTGCACGTAACCCGCATGCGACCCGTATGTTGCTTACATGGTATTCCCTTTTTGGGTTCTTTTTGGATTCCTTTCTCCCTTTTTCAAGTGCTACAATGTTTCTAAATTAAGGGAACTTCATCAACAATTATCCATGTGATTTAAATGCCAAAATTGGAGGAGAAATCCTACTCAAAATTAAAGTTTACGGAAGATAAAAAATACTTGAATATTTGGATAAGGAGACAATATTATTTTATTATTTATCTTAATTATTTAGATTATTTTAATTAAGTTTATGATAAGACCTTATTATTTTAATATTTGTGTATTTGTCTTTCTAGTTAAATTAAGTTCTAAAATTTTGATAGGAATTATAAATCCTATTATGATTAGAAGTAGTCATTAAAAGCCTATATAAAGGCTTAAGTTCAAGGTTTGTAAACACAATTTTATTTATCAATAAAATTAAAGTTCGAGCTTTATTCAAGAAATTAGTTTTTGCTAATTCCTATCGTTTTTAATTTCTTTTGAATCTTTTTTAGCTTTCTGAAGTCTTTGTTTGATGTTAGGAATTGGGGATCGACTTATCTAGTTTAGTCACAACATCTTTTCTTTTCTTTTGTTTAAATTTTCCTAGTTCTTGTTTTTATATTCCATATAGGTGGTTGTAGATTCAAGTAGAGGGAGGGTTTAATTAGGCCGTTAAGTTTCTGTATTACATGTTGGGTTGAGGTTTCGAGAGTCAAAATGATATTTCTCATATCCTCCCGTGTCAAACCCATGATTAAAAACAAAGGTAATTGGCAAAAGAATATGAATTGATAATATATGACGTCTCGTTACCTAGTGGGAAGTGGCGTTCAATACAGAACATATATGAGTGCAAATATGTTGGTACAACGTGGAAGCTCTTTCATCCCTTACAAAATTTACAGTGTACCTTACACTTATGAGGCAAAGAAGTTAACTAAACAAAATAAATTACAAACATAGTTCTAATCACTTCTTTCATTACAAAAATAGAAATCTTTCAGAGTAATGCACATTCGCACAACATGCTACAGATCCATGAACGAATCTAAACACAAAAAGATAGATCTTCTTCTTCAACATCATCTGAGGAAATGGATTGGGGTGAGTTCTATGAAATTTAGTAAGGAAAATAACATTATAATCATACTTATAACGTTTTAAAAGTGAATTAAGACATCAGTGAAAAAACATTTACTAGTTTAAGTACTATTCTTGCATGTTTAAGACTTTTGAAAATTTCATAGTAAAAGTACTAATATATCTTTTTTAAAATAGTGTTTACAGGTCTATTCCTAACTACATAATCAGATGCATGACAACCCATCATTTACAGTAACTTATAACTGACTAATAATTTGAATAACAGATAAATTAAGCTGTCCTATAGAATAACTCATTTGGGTTCTAATGGTTTAGATCTTCACGTGAAGCCATTTGATCCTATGTTAAAGAAAGATAGAAGGGATCCTCAACAACCACTGTAAATGGGAATAAAAATTCAATTCAAAAAACAAAAATACAGAATTTCTATGATCACGACATTACTTCGTCAAAGGGAAGACCTATACAGTGTCCATTCACAGGGAGTGGTTCATCAATAGTTAGTGAACATATGGATAACGGTAATCCTTCCATGATAACGAGTAAACAGATTTAGGGCTTTACGGCTGACTTATGTTACTATATTAAGCTGGTACTACAATAACAAAAAATAATCGATTAGATGATTACAGATTTTTTGAGAATTTCATACCTTTGACTTGGTAGGCCTGTCATTATACTTGTTCATCATTTTCAGCCAGTGGGGCCCACTTATCCTGTCTCTAGCACATTGGGCCTATTACACTTAACACAGACCTAGTTGGGATCCATTAAAACCATTTTTGACCCGTTGGGTCCCCAAAACCCAATTCCGGACCCAATTAGAGTCCATTTCAAATTTCCAGACTCAACTAAGCCCAATGATAGGTTTGGGCCTAACAAAGGCCTATTAATAGGATAATGGACTAATTCTCAGTCCAAAGCTTGCAGAGAAAAATCCCTCACTGCACCCGCCAAATGGGCATGGCAGAGGCCATTCGTAAGGGCCTTTTGGCATATGGGTGTGCCTGATAAGATCACACAACTTAGTGAACGATGCATTGCCATGCGCATGGACAAACACGCTGGACACAGCGGGTGTGTCGGGGATTGGCCCTTGTGCATAGGAGCTGTAACACCCTGAAAACCTTTGCACTTAATTTGTAATGAAAATCCCTATTTATTCGGGGCCTAAGGCCGCTAAAACTCAATATTTTGTAATTTTAATTTTTCAAATGAATATCATATTTCATATTTTAAATTTTAAATTTTTATTTGATTAAATAATTCTCAAAATTTATTATTTTATTTTGTTGTAGAAAACTTATATTGTATTTATTAATTAAATTAAATTTCAGGAAAAATAGAGAGAAAGGGCAAAACTCCCACAGGAATGCTCGCGGGAGGATCCCATTCGCGCGGGCTCCGCTCCCTGTGTGGGCTCCGTACCCCACAAAGGCTCCGCACCCTGCGTGTGGGGCCAGCAGAAGACATGAGCACTGTGTGTGTGTCCTATTCACATGGGGAGCGAGGAGCAGTTTATGTGCACATCCCATTGCACGCAGATGGGCGCGGCTCCATGCACCCTATGTGCATGTCGTTCGCGCGGTAGGCATGCACGCAGCGCCATGCACACTGTTGCCTAGGCTTGCAGCGTGCGGCTTACTGGGGTTGTGTGCGCTACCTCAGGCAATGCATGCTGGCCCCCTTGGGCGCCATGCGCCGCCTTCTTGTGGCGTGCACCTTCGATTGGGCAGCAAGCCTCCAACGGCTTGGGTGACATGTCATTGTTGTTTGGATGGTGTGCCTCTATTTTTTGTGTCACCATCATGTTGCATCATCCATCCATTGGTCACATTCATCAGTCGTCACATCACATCTTTTTCATTGACTTTCTCTCTCCTAACTAAAGTTTGCCACTTGTCGTAAATTTGACAATTTTCTATAAATAAGGACCCTCTTGTCAACATTTCCTCATCACTTCCATTCCATTCTTCCATCCTCCGAGAGCTTAGAGAGAGAAGGAGAGGAGAAAAAGACAAAAAATATAGGAAACACTGAGGTTTTGATGAGGAATTTAGTATTTACTTTTAAACATCATAAGGAGAATTTCTATAATTAAAATTAATGAGGTTTAAATTTATGATTTGCATGGTTGAATTTTATGCCTAAATGAAGTAATCTTATGTGATAACGCATGCTTTATGATTATATACAAACTTATTAATTTGCATGTGTAATTTATATCATTTGATGCTCGAAATAAATGTTGATATGTGATTGACGGTGGAAAAATGATGAAAATATGGATAGACATGAGAATATGTATTGATATTGACATGCATAATTCATAAAGTGTTTCATTAGGCTTTTTATTTATGAGGAATTTTTATTTCTCCCCCATCAGGTCTAAAATGCCATGAGAGAACTACTCCCTGTGGATGATGGCATACCCTCTGACGAGAGTGGTGACGTGATACGATTGTAGGGGCTACCATTGGCAAAGTATGACCGTGGCTATAGTGAACATGTAAGATCATTATGGTTGACATGGCCGTGGTTATAGATCATGTCATGGTTTGGCAAGCCGCAAATATGCTGTTGGTTTGGCAAGGCACAAATTACTATTATAAATGAAATGAATTTGTCATTCCACATGTGTAGTCAAGAATCTGTATTGCCTTCAATAGATTGAAGTCGGAACGACTTCGCGAAGAATGACACAAAAAATAGTGCATGAATATGCATGATTAGTTTAAATTAAAAGGGGCAAAATGGTCGTAAGTTTCAAAGAAGAAAAGCTTGTTGTAGCGGCTGGGCTTGAAAAATTGTTTTGCATTGATCGGAAAGAAGAAAATGGAAGTAGTGATTAGTGTTTATATCCAAAGCAAAGAAGGATGAGGTAAGTGAGGAGTTTACCATTCGGGGGAAGGATAGGAAGCTTGATGGCGAGTTGACTGCAGTTGAGGCGATGGCAATAACACTTCTTATTCCTTTCTCACTCTAGGTGCTCATTCACTCCCTTTGGAAGTCTTTTCTTTTAGGTAATAGAAAAAAATGGAAGAAATGAAGAAGAGAAAGGTTTAAATATAAGGAGAGAGTGAAATGTGATCCATTGGATCACATGCACGGAAGCTTGGCTGTTTATCAATTAAATGGCTGACCGTGTATGGCTTGAAGCTGCCAAGTGTCACTTGGCTACCGTGGACATGGAAAAAAGACTAGCAGAATAGTGGCTGGTTGGGGTGAGTGGATGTGCCTGGTCTGCGTGCGTGCAGGTTCTGTCGTGTGGGCGGGGGAGTTGCCCGCAAGGCATTTACATGCCCGCATGGTGTTCCTGAGGTCTTTTCCTGCGAGGTATCCTGTAACACCTCGACACCTTTATGTTTAAATGTGGTTGTGTAAAACTCCTATTTATTCGGACCCTAAGGCCATTAACTGTTTAATTTGATGTTTTAGTTCTACATATTTTTTGGATTTACTTAAAATTATTTTTATTTATGTGATTTTATAAATAATTTTTTATTTTCATGAAAAATAGAGAAAAAAATGCAGAGAAAATTCTGTGAGAGCTGCGGGAAAAATCCCCACCCGAGCAAGCCTTGCGTGCTGCGCACATGCGTGCGCATGCGGCTAGCTGGACGTGCACCTGTGCGAACATCCCATTTTTGTGGTGCGCAAGGTGCACAATCACATCGTGTGTAGAGGGCGTGTGGCTCTGCGTGCCATCCTTGGAGAGCGGGTGCCGCCCCTTGGGAGGCATGCGCTGCTGTTGGCCGACATGTTGTCGCCCCTTGGGGGGCATGCACCATCCCTTGGCCAGCTTGCCCTCAACCTTTGTGTCTAGCTGTCATGTCACTATCATCTCATCAGCCATTTATCAGTCACATCGATCAGTCGTTGCATCATATCGGTCAAATTTTTTGTCCCTCTCTCCTCACGAATTTGTGCCACTTGGCAAAAATCTGATGACTCATTTTCTCTAGAAATAGTGTTCCGCTCCCCACCATTTCTTCACACTTCCTCTTCATTTTACTTCCTTAAAATTTTTCGAGAGAGAAAGAGAAAGAGAACTAGAGAAAGAAGGAAAGACAAAAGAAGAACGTAGGAACTCTTCAAACTTTTAGTAAGGAAACTCTTGGTATTTTCTCGTACATTATAAGGAGCATTTTTTAAAAAATTAATTTAATCTTGCATGATTGATGTAGAATAGTAATTCCATGTTTTAATAAATTTTTAAAGTTTGAAAATTAAATTGTTAAATGATATGGGTATGATGAAATATTAGTGATGCATGAGATATCATGATTTTTGCATTAAAATGCATGGATATTTTATGAAAATAGACATGTAGGCCTAACATCGTAATATTTATGCATGGCATTTACAATGATATAATCAATTAGGCTATTATCTCTGAGGGGTTCTTTTTCTCTCCTCATCTACTCTGAAAAGACGTGAGAGGACTGCTCCCTGTGGATGACAGTGTATCATTTGACGAGAATGATTACGCAATATGAATTGTAGGGCCACTGTAGTGACATATAGCTGTGACTATAATTTACATGTAGGACCACTGTGGGTGGTATGGTCTTTTTTTAGAGCGTGCTATAGTTTGGCAAGTCGTAAATGTGTTGTGGTTTAGCAAGTCATAAATATGCTATGGTTTAACAAGCCGTAATGTGTTGGGATAAAGAACTTCGTCATTTCATAGTGGTAGTTGGAAATCCATATTGCCCTAAATAGATATAGGTCGGAACAATTTCGCAAGAAGAATAGGTAAAAATGAAACACGAAGTCATAACATGATTCATATTTGTTTGATTTTCTCTATTCTATGCATGGTTGATCTGAATGTCTTGATGCTAAGGAATTTTTAAAGAAAATAAAAATGTTTTCTTTATCATTGAAATGAACTCATATGTAATGATCTTCGACAGTAAGTGGTTAACGGTATATTTCTTTAAAGTTAAGCACCTTCAAAATCTTAGTAATGTTGTTTAAATACTATTTTTCTTATTGAGTTTATGAAACTCACCCATTTCCATGCTCCCCCCAGATGAGGATGATAGTGATGACCTGCTCATCGATTTGTCAATCGAGACCTTTGAGGATCTGTGGATCCCTGAGATGTCGCGAGTGCATGTTTTTTTTCTACACTTTGATGAGTCCAATATGTAGAAGAGGCTTATATATTATTTTTGCCAAATTTTTGGTCTCAGTGATGTAAAATTCAGAACTTAAATTTTATTTTATAAGGGATTTGTAAAATTTATTTCGCTGCATTTAATTTATTTTAATGCATTCGTAATCTATTTCTATATATGGCTCCCTTAAGCTATTTTTAGTATTTGGGATGTCACATGTCCTCCTTTCCATTTTTTGTTTGTTTTTTTGTTCTTATTTCTAAATTTTAAAATTTTTATTTACACACATACACATACATAATTTAAGCCGAATAAATAATAAAAAGATCTGAAAAAATTTAAATATAGACATTTGAGTTTTTGACTAGGAATTTGGGGTGTCACATAATATTCCATGAGATTACCTCAATAAATAAATACCTCTCAAAGAGCCTCACAATAGCCGTAAGCTAAAGCTTGAAAATAAACTTGAAGTTTTATTGATTTTGGATTGTTGTGTTTACAACCTGAACAATTAGGCTTTTATGTAGCCATAGACTTTACTAATTTGAGTAGAAATCAGAAACTAAATCTTAGTAACTAAATACAATCTTATATAGGATTCTAATTAAAAAAGAAATTAAACACTCATCAACATAAAATAAACATTCATAAACATAAAATAAATAAATATCTTCTCTCTTAAATGGAACCTTGATTGTGGCTGAATGCATCTTTGCTTTTATCTTAAACTTTTGGATTAGATTAGACACTCACAATCTAATGAATACTTAAAGTAAAAGTTGTGTTGAAGATGACAAAAATTTCAGCCATGTTTGAGTAGAAAGGCAATTTCTTATTCTTGTGGGAATTCAGTTAAGTGTAGGAAATATTATCCCTTGAGCTCTCACACTTCAAACATGATTCAAACTCCCTTTAAAATATTAATTATTGAGGAAATAAATTAGAATGAGACTCTTAAAAGGCTAATTTGCATTCTTTAGATAAAATTGCCTTAATTTTTAGTTGCTTTAGGAATCTTTAATCTGAATGCCACAAAGAAAAAAAGAGTTGGGAAACTTTCATAGAGAGAGCTTCCTTCCCAGGTGGGACTCTCTTCCAACTCTATCTCCCCGCAGTGTGTCCTAAATTGTTGGAGGATGCATGGTCGAGCTTCCTCTTAGCCGAGTGGGCCAAAAACTCTCTTTCTCGATTTTCTTATTGGGCTTAAGCTTATCTTCTTCATGGACCCACTACTGAACAAATAATTGGAATTCTTGCTTGAGTTTTTTATCTTTACTTTTTGTGATTGACCCATTATGTAACATCTTGACCCCGTTTTAAAGAGTAAAGGCATCCGAACACCATTTCCAACTAGTGGAACCAACAAAAATATTAACACATACAGTAGTGTTGCACATTGTTATACATCTCTTGTAATGTAATAATAATTATAAATTGCAATATGTGAGGCATCAAAAATTATATACAAAATGCTATCTTAAATTAATCCCTATTTATTATACAAATTTAAAATGAAAAGCTAAAAGGTTTTTTCAATGTCCCTTATTGGTTTTGAGCATGCTCGTGATCTTCCTAGATATGAAAATAGTATGTGAATTTAGGGTGAGTTTCATGAGCTTAGTAAGAAAGGGTATTCTATATAAGAGGCTTATATATAAACATTCATGCAAAAATATATATAATTGAATGCAAATTTAAATTAAAGAAAAGATTAAGAAAAATGTCAACAAATAAAAACTTAGCATGATCTTCCTCATTGTACTTTAATCTTATTCACTATATTATTTTCGAAGTCTTATCCATAATCCAAAATATACTTTCTTTATTATTCGCACATCTTACCAATTTCTTCACTTTCTTCTCAGTATCCACATTTGTAACTAATTTCATTTTCTCACATTAACATGTTCTTATGTAAGTCTTATTTATGCGAATTTTGGCACACGTACACACAGATTTACATATTTAACTAAATGAACACTTATATATCAGGTTTATACGAATCTCTTATACACACACACATTCACATGTTTTTGAATTCTTATACACATGTATTCATATACTTAACATTTTCAAAGCTTATTCAGACTTTTCATTACACGATATCGTTTATATCGTTAACAAGGAGAGATGAAAAAGATCCCCTCACTAAATGGATAACACACACAAAAATCAAATATCGAATTAGCCACAACAGTGCGTGGTCCAGAACACATCACACCCACATATCTATCTATGTCTGGATTAAGTTTCACATAATCTATCCATGAGTGGGGTTCACCATAAAACATGCTGAATTTCAGACACACACACACACACTCCCCTTCTTGATTCACGATTAAACGAATTAGGTGTTTTAATAATGTTTTCAATTTTTTTTTCTATCTTTGAAAGTGTTCCACACTTTTTTACTTTCTTACTACACCAAATATTTCTAAATTTCTCTGAATTCTCTATTTTAAAATTATTTCATATATTTAGCTTCCTAGAGGCTTATTTAGCCTATCTATTTGACGAACTTATAATTTCTCTATTTCTTTGGTGTTTGCTTTCTAGATCTCTAGGATTATTTAATTTCTTATTTCAAAACTTAATATCTATATTAACTTAAAATCCTAATTCCTACTTACATAATGAAACACATATACATACATATGTCCTATACACATATATGTCAATCACACTTATGCACATATTTCCATAATTATACTCACATGTACCTATACTTATACACGCACACCCTACCTACACTCACATAAGAATGTGTATATATATATATACACACAGACCAAAATCTACTTATACACACACACACACAAAATCTCTATAAATACATACACACTTACAGTAAACACACATACAAATGGTTTACACATATATGTCTACACATACACGTAATAATATGCCTCTATATAGAACATTAATCCCAAACCTTACTAAAGTTTGATCAAAAAAGGTGTTGCGATCCTTATTGTTTTGGGTCTACAACCCTTTCTAAGTATGACTATTATTCGTATAATATTTACAAACAGAAAACACTCGTATTAAATGATGAATGATTTTGGAAATGATACAATACAGAAGGAGGAACTGATGTTACCTTGGACACGTAGTCTCAGTCAACGAAGTCAGCACGCATTGTCATACGCACATCACTTGGATTGATGCACTGCTGCACACACTATCCCCGGGACCACCACGTGTCGTCACACATGCTGTTACCTCAGATCGCCATGTGCCACCACAATTTGGGTGAAATTCATTACAGATAGCAGCAAGTTCAGTTCTAGAATGAATATATGATGAAACCATCGAATCTAGCTTCCACGCAATCTAGCCACCATGGATCTTCTCCTCTAAACATATCTATTGCATGCAATCCTTGTCTACATGTTGCACGACCCTCATGATGTGAGCTAAGGTAGATGGGAAGAATTTCAAGGCATGGGAGATAGATCCCATGGGCAAGTAACACATGAGCATACAACTGCAAGCTCACGAGTTTTCATGAAAAAGAGGGATCCTACGGATGTATGCCAACATAAAAAAAAATCTCGTAAGTGCATGCCAACATGAGAAGAATCCTGTGGGCACACGGTAAAACCGAAGGATGGGGGGATTTTCTCGCGAGAAATAAGATCCTATTCCGACAAGGATTCCCGCAACTATAGATAAAAGAAAGACATTGGAGATCAGTTGCTTTTAAGCCCACAAGTGACCCAAGATAAATTTCAGCCTAAGAACTTTTAAGAAGATGGACTAGGAGATCTTGGAAAAATAATTTTAATCCCTATTGGCCCAATTACAAGATCAAGGTCTAAGAAACTTCAACAAGCCTTCAATCTACTTGTTCAAGAATGCATTAATGAAGATTGAAGCTTAGAGGCTCATAAAAATTCAAGAAAAGGCCTAAGAAGCCTTGAAAATCCATGACCTTGTGTGATCTTGGAGCTTTCAACAGTAGATTGAGAGTTAGGGGGAAAAGAAAGTCCTGCCCGCATGGGATTCCTCAGCCAGTGGTGAATTCTTTCCTCACTTGAATTCTCCTCTTAGAATCTTGAAGATTTCTGAGTTTAACTTGAGGTAAACAATTTGCTAAGGAAGAAGAATCTAAAAAGAACTCTAGGTTAGAGTCCTAGTTGAACTAGGAGGAGTGACTAAGTAGGATAAGGATAGAAAAACAATCCCCCACATAGGATTCCTTATACAAGAGGGATTTTCCTTGCCCAACACCATTCCTTTCCAAAGTCGGCCATGTGACTTCTTTTAAGATTTGGGTTTATAAGAAAGAAGACTTTCAAGCAGCTTAGCATTCACGAGTCAAGGAGGAGTTTTCTTCAACATCAAAATTAATCAAATCTTCAAAGTCCAAGCCAAGAAGAGGAAGGATATTCACTTCTGAATATGCATCTTTAAGTTGTCTAAACGAGAAGAGTTCATATTTTAGTTAAATTTCATTCTTTTAAAATTATTATTTTATTAGTTTCCTACATTGATTTGTATTTAGAATTACATTAGAATTTGTTTTTCTGATTCTAGTAGGACTAACTAGGTGAAATCCTATATAAAGTTCTTATCCCTAGGTTGTTATTCATAATTTTCAATCAATAAAATATCAAGTTATTTGCTTTTAGCTTTGCTAATTGTGAGTGTTCTAAGTAGGTTCTTTGATCATCTCTTCGAGCAAGGAATTGAATCTACTTATCGAGGTAAGCTCGTGGCATATTTTTAACTTCAAATCCTTTATCTCCTATTACCTTAATTCACCTTCACATTGTTGATTATGGGTTAAGGGGGTTTATTATCATTTAATTTTTGGTATGTTAATGGTATATGTGGGATTTTGGATTGCATGTGCTGATTTCAGGTTCCGCATCACTCTAGCTTCACACTCTTGCATGATCTATTCACGGTCGTCGTATCCGAGTGCCACCTTCATAACTAGGTCATGATCTCCTTCTTCGACCGCCTTCTCCTAACCAATGCGCACACATCTCAACCACCCCTGCAGTGCTTCCTAGTTACATTGTGCTTATCAGTTGCGTAAGTGATATGGCCTTCCTCCACCATGCACTGATATGGAAAGACCATACGCAGATTGGATACTCATCGTGCACACAAGAGTTGTCACGCTTTTCTTATTATTATTATTATTATTATTCTTCTTCTTCTTCTATCTTCCTATGCCGACAACTGTAGAAAGGACTTGGTATTTGAAGTGGGTGATTGTGTTTTCCAAGAGGTTTTCCCATACAAGGGAAAGATGTGCTTTGGAAAGCTTGGAAAACTAAGTCCTTTTTATATGGGACCTTTCGAGGTTTTAGAGTACATTGGTCCAGTGGCTTACAATGTTGCTTTACCACCAGAGTTCATGTGTTTGCGTGATATCTGCTCAAGAAATGTCACTATGATCCTTCTCACATCATTTTACATCAATGACTTCTTGTTTGCTTAGACATGTCTTATCTAGAATACCCTGTCAAGATCATCAATTGACAAGAGAAGGTCTTGAAAAATAAGACTATTCCCATGAACAAGGTTATTTAAGGGAATCATTCTCCTGATGAGGCCACTTGGGAACTAGAAGACGAGATGTGGGAGAAACATTCTAGGATTTTCTGAATTTTTGAATTTGAAGGACTAAATGTTTATAAGAGGGAGAGGATATAACACCCCTGAACCTATCTGGATTATTTTATTCGAATTTCCATTCTTTTTAAAATTTTTGTGATTTTCTATGTGTTTTTAAATATCAAATTTATTCAGATATATATATATTTGTATGAGAAAATAAATTGAAACAAAATATTAAAAAAAAAAAGAATTGAAAATGGAAAAAGAAAACACTTGCGGGCAACCTGCAAGGGTGCCTCACAGGCATGCATGCCTCGTGGGCAAAAATATCCCACCCACGCAATAGGCTAGCGCACGTGTGTAGGGGGGACTAGTGTCAGATAGGATTGTAAGTAGTCTATCCTGACACTTGGTAGCTGGGCAGAAGCTACCCATTAAATCGGTTAGCCACAAGGCCAATCAACAGCTTAGGGGAGCTTGCTTGTGATCCAACGGATTACACACATTCCCCATGGCCTTTAAAGGCTGAATGATCTTGCCCTTTTCTCATTTCCTTCTTATTCCTTTGTCTTTTTCACTCGATAGAGAGAGAGAGAGTGAGAGAGAAAGAGATAGAAAAGAAAACTCGAGAGGCCATCATGCTCCGTCCTTCCTCATCGTGCAAAAATGATTGTGTATTGATTCTCACAATCACATGGTGAGTTTCCTTCTCTTTTTTTTTTCTAGTTCTGTTCTTCCTTTTGGAGTGTGAAGCCATTCACCCAAGTCTTATTCTTCTTTTCCTCTGCTTCCATCATTTGTAGATTTCTTCTGCAGCCCCATAAAGCTTTTATAACACAGTTGTTGCAGCGAGCTCTTTTCTTTTGACCACCCTATGTAACCTTCTTTTTCTTGAACCCATGGACTCTAAACCAAAGGTAAGGGACTTATACTTTTCTGCATGCTTCAATTATCTATTTTTATGATTTTAAAATTATAGAAAGATTGAAAGTGTGTTTGCATGTTGATTTTTGAAGTACATGTTATTTTATTTGATGATTTCTTTTATTTTGATGAAAATGAATAGTGAAAATGAAAATGCATGATGATTGTGCACATTTGATATTACTTATGAGTGAAAATATAGGGAAACACATGAGGGAAATGTTAAAAATGAATTCAGTTTGGTGAAGGCACAGCCGTGCCTAGGTGTGTTCGTGCTGGTGTGCGCATAGGGGTGCATGTATGTACTGCACGCGTGCATAGGACTGCTAGGCATGCCAGCATGCCAAGAGGCTAGTGTGCGAGTAGCCGTGCTGCCTGACCGAGTGCACTCAGGAAGGGCTTGTCCCAATAGGCCAAACTACAGGGATAGCTTGCCAATGGCATGTTGTGTGTGTAGCATATCATGTAGCTGGGCCTGCTTTGCACACCCGAGTGTGGGGCATGCCAATTGGGCCTAGGCTTGGGCCTGGGCTTGGGCCTTTGGTCTCTCCTGCGAGGTTATGATTGAGAAGGTTCTTTTTAATTGGACCTCAACCCAAAGGAAAACTTGATGGCACAATTTGGTTTAAGGACCCTAACCGACTGAATTTTAAAAAGAAAAAAAAAGGGTTGGGCCCTTAATGGGTCGAGTGGGTTTTAAGGACTCTAACGGGTTCGAGTCTAGTTCGGGTTGGGTCCTTATGCACTGGATTTGCTTAATAGACCTTAACCGATCTAGGTAAGTTTAATAGGCTCTTGACTGGGCTTAGTCAATGGATCCCTTTCGGGTCTGGGTTTCAGTCAATCGGTTCCTCAAACCCAGTTCAGTTTAGGAGCCCTTGTCAGGGCAAGATGGTTTGAAGGATCCCCTTCAGGTCCACTCTGGTCTAGTGGGCCTTCACTAGGCCAAGTTTCTCTAAAAGGCCCTTATTAGGTCTAGGTTTGAGTAACAAGGTATACAGAGTCCATATTGGTTTAAAGTCTGTGCCATTAGTAAATGGGAAAAAATAGAAAGTCTAAGGCTAAGTCTAAATTGTTTTGAATCTATTAGTGAATTAAAATTAAACTGTTATTCTATGCTCTATTTGAAAACAAAAAGAAATGATTGAAATCCATTAATTGTTATCACTGAAGGGTTTATGATATGATTGATACCGACTATTAGTCAACCACTCCTTGTGAATGGCACTAGCATTCCCTTTGACGAAAGCAGATCGTGACTGATTGTAGGGGGCACAGTGGCACCGTAATGCCATGGTAATAGAATATTGATCGATAGATTGTACTGAATTGGACTGCTTTTTCATTCATAGTGGTAGACAAGGATCCCTTCTATCCTCAGTTGATATAGACCCTAATAGTTTTGCATAAATATCTATAAAAACTATAACTGAAATAAACGATTGATCTGATATGTTTAAGATTATTGTTTGTGTGTATTGCTTATTTAATATTCTGATCCTTGAATCCTTATATTTCTCACTATTTCGTCATCATGTCTTTGAGTTGGGTATGTATTTCAAAATGATCTTCGTAATAACATCAAATGGTTTTTCGAAGTCTCTAAATTAACAACATCTAATGATCTCCGAAGGTAAGGTTAGTGGATGAAACGAAATTGGATAGTTTTTAATTAAAAATGCAACTCCTAAAATTTTGATAGCGTGATCTAAATACTGTCTCCCTTACTGAGTTTCATGGAACTCACCTATAATCCATTCCTCCCAGACGATGTCGAAGTGGAGGAATTGCCACTTAAGCTACCCCTCAAAACTTATTTGGACCCATTTGTGGACCAGTAAACGAAGAGTGCTTCTTATTTTGTTGTACTCTGATAGAATCTTTTTTTGTATTTTTTAGAATTAGCTGAACATTATTTTATAAAGTTTATAGCTAATTCATTTACCTTGGTGATGTACATCTAGTATTTGTAAGGAATGATTTACTTCCACTGATGTATATATAATTTCTTGCACTCGTATCTTTTTTGTTATTGGACACCGATGCCGTATTGGGTACCAAGATGTCATAATTTTACATTCTAATACAAAATACAAAAGTTGTACACTGAGGCATTAGGTTATCTACACGTATATACAAATAAAAAAAGATAACCTACACAAAATATGCTAGCCTCTAAAGCATTTAAACAAAATATACAAGTCTGTTTCCACACCTAATCCTCCTGGAAGGAATCTAAGCAAGGGTACTCAACAACTCATCAAAATCTGCATCTGTGGGGAGTTGGATTTGGGTGAGTTCCAATACTCAGGAAGACAGGCAATATTAAAGGCATACAAACATGCTTTGAAAGTAGTTCCTTAAGGCAGAGTTAAGTAAAACAGTGATAAATTAATTAACAATAAACAATCACTTCCATGCTATTCAATTTGCACGATAATCATTCAATTGTCAATGATGCTTAATACAGTATTCAATGCGTTTACATAATTGACACACCTAGGACTAGACACATCTTCTGACTCAGTTTAATACCAAATTATTATCTTTCTTTTAGTTTCACTATTTACAATCCTATGCATATCGCCACTAATATTATTTCCATGGAGGGCACAGGTTACCAACTAGCTAAGGGTGGAAGTGTAATAAATAAAGAACAAAAAAGGGTGTAAATAAATACATATAATTCACTCAGTACTCCTCGTACGCCATCCCACAAATTTTACTCCGGTCACTATCGTTCATGTCATTAAACTCTAGGACCATGAATAACAATCAGTTTAAAGTCTGCATACCACTGAACCTGGTCCCAAACTAGAACCCAATATCACCCTCAAAGTCTAGTGGCTCCCCTGTTAACCTCAATATCCCTATAAGAAAATCATTAAATCGGATTTAATTAACTGGACATTGTGTTATTTCTATTTTAGACTCTTTAAATATTTCCTTTTTTAAATTTTATGTTATCCTATATTAATTACTATAATTTAATTATTGTTTATTTATTTAGATTTTTAATTAGCTTATTTATTTCACTTAATTGTTATTAGAGTTAATTACATTGTTTTAATTATCTTTGTGTTAATTTTATTCTTGTTTTGTTTTTAATTTATTTTAATCTAGTTTAAGTATTATTTAAATTTTATTTTCTTATTATATTACATAAATCTTGCCCCATCTTCTTTTCATTTTAAACTTAATCTTTCAACATTCACAATTTCCATACCAATTAAGCATTTTCCAATTTTCCCAATTTATTACATTTTATTATTATTTCCCAAATGACCCATCTTTCCAAAGTCCAGCCCAAGGAAAATAAAGTCCCCATGCTAGGCTCATTGCCTAGTGGGGTTTCAGGAAGGCCCCTCAACATGATTTCATGCATGTTGGGCTTGCACGACCCATTGGCCTGTTGCACAGGGCAACTGGCCCAAAGGAAATAGGTTGTGTGCAATGGCACATTGTCATATTCCCATTTTTAGCATTCACATATGCCTGGATCATCTCTGCACTTTTTAACTTGGCATTTGCATTTCTGCACCATGACAGAGATGTCCCAGGCCATTTTGGGTGCCTGAAAAAATGTCTCTTCCACGAACCAACACTGTAGAAAAGTGCTGCACAATCACAGGGCACTTTGGTGCCTGACATTATGAACAGAAGCAGATAAGCTTCTATTTTTCGTCCCTTTCTCCCTAGTTTTGCCAATAATTAGTCATCATTTAATATGTACTAAATAGCTAGGGAGGCCATTAGCGATATAAGCCATAAAGTGAAAGAGGAAGAATGAGTATGCTTACGAGTGGAGGAGGAGAAGGTGTCGTATGTAGTTCTGCTTGTATAGACAAAGGCGTGGGCATGCGCAGGCACATTGTGCAACATGCGCACTACCCTACGAGCACGCTGTGCCGCCTGCAGGGGGTGCCAATTGTGAGTGTGATGCTACTCGCAGGGCCTAAAGGATATGTGTGTGGCTTTGCCATGACTCCCAAAAGCTAAATCAGTGAGGTCTACTTGATATGGGCATAAGGAGAGGAAGGTAACGAGGCAGATGGCCTTTATGCATGATGGAGATGTTTGCTACCGGGGGTGTGAGCGAGTGATGTGTGGGCAGCCTGTGGTGGTGCTCACAGGTACTAAGAGCCGAATCTGT
>NW_019014574.1:782246-794761 GCF_000150535.2 Carica papaya
AGAGAAGGAGATGAGGAGAAGAAAAATGGTGTAGGAAAAACTATCGAGGTTTCGATAAGAAATTTAGTATTTCTTTAAACGTCTTAAGGAGTATTTCTAAAAAAATTACAATAATGAATTTATGATTTTATGTAATTTACAGGTTTTATGTTTAGTATTTTTTAATAAGTGAATTGTTCCTGATTTCAAACATGCTATGTGATTTGTAGGCACTTGATGATTTGCATGTAAATAAAATAATATGAAACTGGTAAGGTTATCTGGAAAATAAAAATGAAAATATAAAAAAAGAAAAGTAGAATGAAACCTGAAAGGTCCGAAGTATGTATCTGTATTGACATGCATAATATCTCAAGTGTCTCGTTAGGCTTTTTATCTCTAAGGGGTATCTGTTTCCCCCTTCCCCATCTGGTCTGGAAAGATGTGAGAGAACCACTCCCTGTGAATGACGGGGTATCCTTTTACGAGAGTGGTGATACGGCCATGGTCATAGATCATACCATTATTTGGCTAGTCGAAAATGTGCCTGAGAAAATTGTCGCTATCTGTATCTAATCTATTCATTCCATATGGGGTAGTCGAAAATCTATGTTTTGGCAAGTTGAAAATGTGCCTGAGAAAATTGTCGCTATCTGTATCTAATATAGTCATTCCACATGGGTAGTCAGAAATCTGTATCTGCCCTCAGAGATGGAAGTCGGAACCACTTCACGAAGTATGACACGAAAATCTGAGCATTTCATGATTTATTTGATTTTTTCTATTGTCATGTATGCTATTTGTTTTTTATTATTGTGACTATTACATGATGTTTCCTTACTAAATAAATTGTTTTCATAAGGTAGGATAAGACTCTAACAAGATATAATGGTAAGTGTTTATGATATAATTATTCACCTTTTAAACTTTACGATGTTATCTAAGTATTGTTTTCCTTGCTAAGCATATGAAACTCACTCTTTCCATGCCCTCCCTAGATAAGGAAGATAATGAGGGACTGTCAACTGACCTACCCATTGAAGTTTATGAGGATCTCGTGAATCTGCAAACCTTGAGTGCATGATTGTTTCTACACTTTGATAAGTTCAATAGCATAATGATAGAAGTGGCCTTTTTTGTATTTTGACATCTGTATTTTGTAGCCACTTTTGGCCTCAGTTATATGTGTATTTGGAACTCATATATTTTATATGGAATTTGTATTAATTTGCTCCACTACATATAATTTTTATCATGCACTCGTAATTTGTTTCTGTATCTGATACCCACATGCCTTAATTAGCATATAGGATGTCACACCTTCACTAGCTGCATCCAACATTCTTCTTTCTGTAAGGATTAGTCCTTTATAGAAATAATCGATCAATGATTGTTCGGATATGTAGTGTTGTTGGTAGCTAGTGCATAATCTTTTGAACCTTTCCCAGCAGTTATGGAGGCTTTTGGTGTCCTTTTATTTAATGTTGCAGATTTCTCTTCTTATCCCGATAGCTCTGGAGGCAGGGAAGAATTTGTTTAGGAATGACGTGACCATCTCTCCCCAAGTTGTGATAAAACTAGGCGCTAGGTAAAATAATCAATCTTTTTATTCGTTCTTTCCCATTCATCCACCAAGCCTTTAGCTACCAAGTTATTGTCTATTCTCCTAGCAAGCTCAGCATCCACACCATATGATCTCACCCCTCCATGTTGCACATAGTTTGGCATAATCTTGACAAACTCTTTCCTTCTGTAGCTAATACCGGCAGCTCCACTAACAAGACTACTAAACCTAGCAGCTCCTGCTGGTGTTTCATTTTCGTAGAGCCCGATGATTATACGACCAGCAGGTTCTCCATCAATCGATATGTCA
The DNA here is from genome assembly GCF_000150535.2 of Carica papaya. The sequence continues at coordinate 784,099 of NW_019014574.1, forward strand.
AGGAATGCTTTCTTGGTAGGTACTTTGTCAGTGCACATAGGAACAGAAGTACTCCTAGTCTCTTACTTGCTTTTATCTACAGGTAAATTTTCTTCTACCTTTGCATTGAATTTGTTCAATGATTCAAGGGCTTGAGCAGCAACCTATAGAAGCAATGAAGATTTACTTGAAATTGTGATCTCTCGACGTGATAACTTACATGCGTCCGGAGAGAGTGAGATGTGGTTGTGTTTTCAAGCTATGGAGGCAGCAGTGGTGGCAGCGGGCATGTCGGGTGGTGAAGTTGTGGTGAAGATTGAAGGATTTTGGGGTTTGATAACATCATTACGGAAGAGTTTTCTTCTTGGTTGTGCTTGTGTGATTCATTACTCTTTTTGGGACAGCGTCCCTTTATTTGTTTGGGGTAGGAATTCTTTTGTGTCTCAACTTTTCTGCTGGGATTTTGTGGATAAGGTAAGCACAAAAATAATATGGTAGCCATTGCTTGCGATTATCTAGGTCCAGATTCTTGGGCCATCTTCTGATTTCTTATATAAAAAAAGGCCCTAATACTGAAATTAAAATTTTTTCTTTTTTAATGGCAAGATTAATATTGGACCAAGTTTGTGTTCAGATAAAATTCTATATACAAATATAACAATCCATTTGATAGAAATTAGAATGTGTTGGTATGATTCCTTGAACAATTTTATGAGTTCATTTTGATAATTCTTGTAACAGAATTTGTATATTTTTTAGTTAAATAAATATGACTTTTTAAGAAGATTTTACACGAATTATTAATTTGTTTCAAAGAGAGCTGAAGACACTTTTCAGACTCCCTTTAGAATTTTATTTTTCAAGTATCAAAGATTAAGTAAAAGTTAATAAGTTTAGGCAATTAAAATATAAATTTGTTGAATTTTTGGTGATTAAAATAATGTATATATCTCATAGTTAATAGAATTAATTCTTAATAAAAAATTAAATATTGGAAATTTGTATGAAGTTTGAAATTATAATTAAATTAGAAAGAACAGTAAGAAAGGAAAACAGTTTAAAGAGAGAGAGAGAGAGAGATAGTAGATTAGTGAGAAAAAAAGAGAAAGAAAGGAAAATGGTGAAGAAATCATCGAGGTTTTGATAAGGAATTTAGTATTATTTTTGATGTCTTAAGAAGTATTTTTAGATAAACGAATTTAATATGAATGTTATTTTGCCTTTTTTGTATGCCTCTGTGTTCAGATGAGTCGAATTCTTCTGGTTTTAAAGCATGCTACGTGAATTACAGACACTTGATGAATTTACATGTAATAAATATAATATGTAATGGTAAAAGTAAAAGCATAAAAGAAAAGAAAAAAAAAGAAAAAAATGGAATGAAGCCTTCATAGTCTGAAGTTTATCTGTATTGACATGCATATTATATCAAGTGTCTCGTTAGGCTTTTTATCTCTGAGGTGTTTCTGTTCTCCTTCCCCTTCGGGGTATCTATTTTCCCATCCCCTATCTGACCTGAAAAGACGTAAGAGAACCGCTCCCAGTGGATGATGGTGTGCCCTTTAACGAGAGTGGTATCGCACTATCTGTAGGGGTCACTCATGGTTAAGTAATGTCGTGACTATAGATATCTGTTAAGACCACTATGGTTTGTACGGTCGTGGTCATAAATCGTACCATGGTTTTGCCAGCAAGAAGTGGGACTGAGAAAATTGCCATATCTGTATCTGATCTTGTCATTCCACTTGCGTAGTTGAAAATCTATATCTACCCTAAAAGATGGAAGTTTGTACTGACTTCGTGAAGCATGACACGAAAAATTTGTGCATTTCATGATTTATTTGATTTTTTCTATTATCTAGGATGATGTATATTTGATTTTTTGTGCTAATGTATCATTTTCCTAACAAATAAGTGGTTTTCATAATGGTGATATAGGTAAATGAGGAGTTAAACGGTAAGATAAAATAATAAACTTTTGAAATCTTACGATTTTAATTTAATACTGTTTTCCTTACTAAGCATATGGAACTCACTTTTTCCATGCCCCCCCGCAGATGAGGAAGAAAATGAGGAACCACAAGTAGACCTATCCTTGAAAGTCTATGAGGATCCCGTGGATCCACAAGTCTGAGTGCATGACTGTTCCCGCACTCTGATGAATCCAATAACATAGTGAAAGAAGTGGCCCTTATGTTTTGTATTTGGTAGCACTTCTAGTCTAAGTTTATGTATGTATTTGGAACATTATATATATTTGTAAGGGATTTGTTATGGTTTGATTCTGCTGCATAAATTTTATCATGCACTCGTTATTTTGAATTTGTATTTGACATCCATGTGCCTTAACTAACACTTGGGATCTCACAGATTGTATCATAGTAGAATTTCGTAGAACAAATCCCTAGCACTGAGGGCTAGGGTAGATGAACCTTTTAGAGTACCTAGAGAAGAAAGATATCTTTTTTTTTTAAAGAATAAAACTCCAACTCGTGTCTTCCTTCCTTTTGTAGGAATTACGTGGGGAAAACCATCCGTAGAGCGTATTGAACGACCTGAAGCCCTTGATCATCCGACGAGGGCTAAATTTGTAAAACTTTTTCGAGTCATCCAAGGATTAACTACAGCCGTAGGATAGAACTTGGCAAACCCTTGTCCACCACTTACCCCTGAATTTCAAAACACAGATTGGTCTATCTCCCACAATATAATGGAGTTTAAGAAACTTACCCCCCACACATAGAAGGTGGTCCTAATCTTTTAGTAACTGAAGCCTGGATCCTACAAATAGATAAGCTCTTCTCTGTACTAGACCTGATCGAAGAACAAAAATTCCCTCTTGTAGCTTTCATATTAAATGGTGAAGCCGAACACTAGTGGCGACTTAAGAAGAAGTCCTGCCTACCCCTACCACCTGGAAAGTTTTCATGGATGCTTTCTTTGATAACTTCTTCCCTACTTATGTTTGGGGAAAAAAAGAGGAGAAATTCAAGGACTTCTGCCAAGGAAGCTTGTCTGTAACCCAATATGCAACTCATTTTGTTCAACTATCTAGGTTTGCCCATTTGATGGTCATCCTCGAAAGTCGAAAAGTTAAGAAGTTTCTCAAAGGCCTTTGTGTCAACATTTATGACCGAGTCGCGATGCTAAGACCCAGCTCGTATGTAGAGGTGCTTGAACATGCCTAGTTGGCTGAAGATCTTATCTCAGCTATGCACCAACGTTCTGCCTGAGTTCGTAGCCAACAACAACCCCAATAGCTTAGAAAAAGATTGTTTGACCCAAGAAGTAACCCTCCAGACAAATGAACCAGAATTGCCCTTCCTCTTCCTTTGCCCCCACCTATAGCTCCACTTTCTCGAGCTAACTAACCTTGTCAACATTATGGTCGCTCGCATGGTGACTTGCCCTATCGGCATATCAATAATGTCTGCTATCTGTGCAAAAGCACCCAACACCTTATAAAAGACTCCCCTCAACGACCAAAGAATGTAGCCTGACCCGTAGCATAAGGTCGAGTGTGCTACTTAGATGAATTTGATGTCCTTCCTGCTCCTGTCCTCATCCAGGGTATGCTTTTTATTCATAATACATATGCCAAGGCTTTGATCGATACTGGTGTAACTCACTCTTTTATTTCTATATGCATTTGCTTGTAATATAGAATTTAGACCAGAAGCTTTAGGAAAAACTCTAGTGGTGAAAATTCTCTCTAAAGGACTACTAGAGGTTCATTGTGTTTATAAGGACTGTAGGATAAAAACTTTAGGGATAGAGGTGTGTGTAAACTTGATACTATTAGATTTTGTAGGATTTGATATAATATTAGGAATGGATTAGTTGGAAAAGTATAAAGCTATAATAGATTGTGAAAGTAAAATTGTAACCTTACGATCCCTGAAAAAGAAATAAAAGTTGTTATTATTTTTCTAATAATTGAATCAAAAGGAATATGGACGTTGATCCTGCTGTGTGTTCCATACCAATTGTTTGTAATTTTTCAGATGTCTTTTCCATCAAACTCCCTGGTCTACCTCCCCCACGTGAGGAAGAGTTCCTGATTGAATTATTGCCTGGAATCCAATCAATCTCGAAGCTCGCATATCACATGAGTCGCACTGAGTTAATAGAGCTAGAACGTCAGCTTTATGATCTTTACACTCAGAAATTCATTCGCCCGAGCTATTCCCTTGGGGCACTCCGGTGTTATTCATAAAGAAGAAGAATGACACCCTCTGACTCTACGTGAACTACAGAAAACTCAACCGAGTGACCGTTAAAAGTAAGTACCCCTTACTCCGGATCGATGATCTCTTCGATTAACTACAAGGAGCCACAGTCTTCTCTAAGATCAATCTTAGGACTGGGTATCACCAGCTGAGAGTTAAAGAAGATATTCCAAAAATTGCCTTCTAATGCATATATGGTTTATACGAGTTAAGGGTGATGCCGTTTGGATTAACCAATGCCCTAGCAGCCTTCATGGACCTAATGAATCAAGTTTTTCGGCACGCACTAGATCGGTACGTCATCGTTTTTATTGATGACATTTTGGTGTATTCCAAAAGCCATGAGGAACACATTGTGCATTTAGTTGAAGTGTTAGGGACTCTCTGCCAAAACTAACTATATGCGAAGCTAAGCAAGTACACCTTTTGGTTGGATTGAGTTTCTTTTCTCGGTCATGTAATCTCAACTAAAGGAGTTTCTGTAGATCAGTTCAAGGTGGAATCGGTGATCACCTGGAGTCTGCCCACCAATGTGGCTAAGGTACATAGTTTTCTTGATTTAGTAGGCTACTACCAACGATTCGTTGACGGATTCACAAAGATTACTACCCCTATGACTCGACTCACCATAAAGGGAGTACCATTCGTTTGGAATTATGAGTGTGTGAAAGATTCATGGAACTAAAGCGTTGTCTCAACTCTGCTTCTATGTTAATCCTCCCTGACGATGTTGGGAGAATCCAAGTTTATTGCGATGCATCTTATATTGGTTTGGGGTGTGTCTTGATGCAGCATGGGAGAGTAGTCACTTTTAAATCTCGATAGCTCAATGTTCATGAGCAGAACTACCCTACCCATAATCTAGAGTTGGCAGCAATTATCTTCGCCCTAAAGATATGACGACATTACCTGTATGGTTAGACTTTTGAAATCTACACTGACCATAAAAGTCTCAAGTACATCTTTTCTCAATGAGAGTTAAACATGAGGAAAAGAAACTAGATAGATCTCCCGAAGGATTATGATTGTCAGATTATATATCACCTCGAGAGAGGGAATGTAGTCGCCGATGCCCAAAGTCAAATGGAGCATGTTGTGTTGGCACAAACTGTGGCCTCTAGTTTGAAGATGATGGACACTGTACAATCACTGTGCCTTAACTACTACAGCAAGGGCACCTATCTTGCCCAGATCCGAGCCATACCGGATCTCTTTATGAAGATTTGCGAAGCGAAGGCCATAGACCCGGAACTCATCAAGAACCTGGGTAAGATTCTCCTGATTTCAGGATCTTCGATGACGGACTGTTAAGATTCTGTGACCGAATTTGGGTCCCCATTACTGTACGAGCAAATGCACTCAAGACTGCCCATGTGTCCAAGTTATTTATTCATCCTGGGAGTACCAAAATGTACTGCGACCTGAAACAACAATATTGGTGGTTAGGAATGAAGAAGAGTATAGTTAACTACGTCTCCGATGCTTTACTTGTCAACATATAAAAGTAGAACATCAAAGACCTGGTGGCTTGCTACAAGATCTTCCAATTCCCGAATGGAAATGGGAGCACGTGACTATAGATTTTATCACTGGATTGCCCAGGACTTGTTTTGATCAAAATGCCATTTGAGTTATTGTGGATAGGCTGACTAAGACTGCCCATTTCTTGCCTATTTGAACCACAGACTCCACCAGTAAGTTAGCCCGTCTATATATTGATGAGATTGTTTGACTTCATGGAGTTCCCTCATCCATTGTATTCAACTGCGACCCCCATTTCACTTCTCACTTTTGGGACAGCTTTTGAGAAGCTCTAGGGTCTGGGTTGTACTTCAGCACCACTTATCATCCCCAGACAGATGGTCAGTCAGAGTGTACGATCCAGACATTGGAAGACATGTTACGTGCTTGTGTTCTAGAATTTGGTGATAACTGGTATGACTATCTTCCTCTTTGTTAATTCGCCTATAATAACAGTTATTATTCCAGCATCAGTATGGCCCCATATGAACCTTCGTATGGAAGGCCTTGTCGTTCCTTTACTTGCTGGAGTGAAGTCAGGAACTAGTGCCACTTAGGACCAGACTTCATTCAGGAGACCATAGAGAAGGTCGCTATCATCCACAAGAATTTGGCAACTACCTAAAGCCGCCAAAAGAGCTATGCCGATAATCGTAGGCGACTCTTGGAGTTTACCATGGGAGACCAAATTTTTCTAAAAGTCTACCCCTATAAAGGCAAGATGCGATTTGGAAAGAGAGGGAAGTTGAACCCTCGTTATGTGGGACCTTTTTCGATCATCAAGCACATTGGACTCGTGGCATACCACCTCACTCTATCCTGAGAATTCAAGGGTTTGCATGATGTCTTTCATGTCTCAATACTCAAGAGGTACCACCCTGATCCTTCTCATGTCATTCCTCATGATGAGGTGCAGGTACAGGCCGATATGACCTATGAGGAGGTTCTTGTAAAAATTCTCGGGTAGACTGATAATGTATTACATAACAAGATGATCCCCATGGCAAAGGTACGATGACAACATCATACTCCGGAAGAAGTGTAACATGGGAATTGGAGGACGAAATGAGGAAAAAGTGTCTAAACTAATTCGAGAAAAATTACCAAATTTCTTTAAGGTGGGATGGATGTAACACCCTGCCCATCACTGTGCTAAAATGATTTGGAAACTCTATTTATTCGGGTCTTTGGCCGCTTTAAACTTAATTAATTCACGCTGTTTAGTATTTTTCGTGATTCGTGATTTTAATTTATTTTTATTTTTATTATTTTTATTTTTTATGCATTTTAAATTATTTTATTTTATTTTGAATTAAAAGGAAAATTTAGAAAAAAATTAGAAAACAGTGAAATGGAAAAAATTACTTGTAGGAAAAATTACTAGCTGGAAAAAATCCCGCGAGAGAGTGGTTTGCCCGCGTGGGTGCTGGGCGTTGTGTGCACAATGCTCACATCCCTTTTGCACGCTCGCACGCACGAGACGTGAGCACAGTGCGCACGTCCCTTCCGCATCCACACACTCATGGGACGTGCATACAGTGAGCATGACGCGGGGTCAGGACCTGCGACCGCGTCTTATCGTGCGTAGGCGAGCCATCCGCGCATCACCTCATGTACGTACAGGCACCACATTCTGTGTGCACGCCGTCCATGTAGAAGGCTTGCAAGGATAGGCGCTGTGCGCCTATAGGCTAGCCTGCAGTGTGCCTGCCGGAGCATTGCCACCTCGGGAAGTGCACCGTCGCTGCCTTAAATAGCGTCTTGCCGCCGCCAGTGGAGGAGGTCGTCCTTCCTCATTTTTCGTGTCAAACATCTTTTTTTCCTCTCTTTTTACTAGATTTCGCCACTTGTTGCAAATCCAACGGTTTTAAAATTCTACAAATTTCCCTCCCCTTTTCCCTTTGTCTCGACACTTCCATTTCTTTCATTTTTAAAGGTTTAGAGAGAGAGAGAGAGATAGTAGATTAGTGAGAGAATAAGAGAAAGAAAGAAAAACAATGAAAGAAAAAATCATCGATGTTTCGATAAGGAATCTAGTATTACCTTCAACGTCTTAAGGAGTATTTTTAGATAAATAAATTTAATATAATTATTATTTTGCCTGTTTTATATGCCTCTGTGTTTAGATGAGTCAAATTATTATAGTTTTCAAGCATGCTATGTGAATTTCAGACACTTGATGAATTTGCATGTAATAAATATAATATGTAACAGTAAAAGTAAAAAACATAAAAGAAAAAAAAAAAGAAAAAAGTGGAATGAAGCCTGTATGGTTTGAAGTGTATCTGTATTGACATGCATATTGTATCAAGTGTCTCATTAGACTTTTTATCTCTGAAGGTTATCTGTTCCCCTTGTCCTTCGGAGTATCTATTCCCCTTGCCTTTTAGAGTATCTATTTTCCCTCCCCTATTATGTCTATAAAGACGTAAGAGAACTGCTCCTAGTGGATGACGGTATGCCCTCTAAAGAGAGTGGTATCGCACTATCTGTTGGGGTCACCTGTGGTTAAGTAATGTCGTGACTATAGATATCTATTAGGACCACTATGGTTGGTACGACTGTGGTCATAGATCCTACCATGGTTTGGCGAGCCAAAAGTAGTCCTGAGCAAATTGTAGTTTATGTATCTGACCTAGTCATTCCACTTGGGTAGTTAGAAATTTGTATATGCCCTCAAAGATGAAAGTTTGTAATGACTTCGCGAAGCAGGACACGAAAAACCTGAGCTTTTCATGATTTATTTAATTTTCTCTATTATCTAACATGATGTATGTTTTGTTGTTTGTATTAACGTATTGTTTTCTTAACAAATGAATGGTTTTCCATAATGGTGAAATAAATAAACGAGGAAGTTAAACGGTAAGATAAAACAATAAACTTTTAAAATCTTACAATATTAATTTAATATTGTTTTCCTTACTGAGCATATGGAACTCACTCTTTCCATGCGCCCCCCTAGATGAGGAAGAAAATAAGGAACCACAGGTAGACCTACTCTTGGAAGTCTATGAGGATCTTGTAGATTCACAAGTCTGAGTGCATAGCTATTCCCGCATTCTAATGAATCTAATAGCATAGTGAAAGAAGTGACCCTTATATTTTGTATTTTATAGCACTTCTAGCCTTAGTTTATGTATGTATTTGGAACATTATATATATTTGTAAGGGATTTGTTATGGTTTGATTTTACTGCATAAATTTTATCATGCACTTGTTATTTTGAATCTGTATCTCACACATACTTGCCTTAACTAGCACTTGGGATGTCACACAATTAATCTGGAATGGTCCTTCGAGACACCTCAGTTGCTGAGGTGTCTAATCTTCTGAAATTTATGGTCTTACCCCAAAATTTTGAAATCTTTTTCATTTTAAACCTTTTAATTTATTGATTTCCCAATTTTCTAAATCCTTTACAAATTGACCCCTATGCAATATGTTTCATATTTTTGGAAATTTTAAAATTTTAGTGTTTTTTAGAGGTTAAAATAAATAAATTTCAAGTTAATATCCGTCCAAAGTTAATTTATTAATTTTTATTTAATTACTTAATTTAATACATCTCCCTTCATTTTTTTTTGTTGAAGTCATGCACAAAAATTCCACACATTGAGTTTAATTTTGAACTCTGAGAGATTACTATTCCCGGGTCATTATAATACCACATACTTCTCGCATGTTCAACCTCTGAATTTCTATCTTTCAAGGAAAATAGTCATAAAGTAGAGGAAATTATGTGTAGCAAAGTTAGGAGGCTTAGGTTTCTAATGAAGGGAAGCAATGATAGCATAATGAGGCGAAGTAGGGAGTCAAAGATTTGTGTGGTTGTAAAGGCTAAGAAATAACTTTAGATGATTGACAGTCAAGATGAAATACAGAAGAGGATTTGTGTGAGATAATGACAACAAGTTAGGTCTGATAATCGAAGCAGAAGATTTAATGGCTAAAGAAAGAGCTCCAACAACTAGGAGGTGAAGTAGGGAGCAAAATTATGTTCATCTTGGGAAGGATTCACATCTTAGGGAAATAGGGAGTTAAGATGAAATGAAAATTAGGTATGAAACTACTCAAAAAATACTACTAGAAAGTTGCAATGGTTTTAGAGAATTGTTATAAAAACTGTAATTTCCTGCTTATCGTTGTGCTTAATTAATTTGAAAAATCCTATTTGTTCGGACCTTTAGGCCGCATTGAACTCATTTATTTTACTCCGCATATTATTTATCGTAATTTTTAATTTTTTTTATTTTTAATTATTTTGATTTTATTTAATTTTAATTATTTCTATTTAATTCTAATTTAATTGCATTAATTTTATTTATTTTATTTTAGTTAAAAATGAAAAAAAAAAGAAATTTCAGTAAAAAAAAAGCGAAACGGGAAAAATCCCGCGAGGAAGGGAAGCTGCTCGCATGGGATGCCAGCGCATTGTGTGCGCGCACTTCCCATCCTCCCGCGTGACGTGGGGTTAGGCCCTGCATGCGTCCTTTCGCGCGCAGGCGGGTCATCCACGTGTCACCCCATGTACGAACAGGCACTGCACATTGAACACGCCGTCCGCGTAGCACGCCTGTGCACAGTAGGCTTGTGTACGCTGCAGAAAGCCTGTGTACCTGTAGGCTAGCCTATGCACCTGCAAGCTAGCCTACAGTGCGCCATCGTCACCTTAGGCAGCGCACTGTTGTTGCTAATGGAGGAGGCATTCCACCCTCATATTTCGTACCAAACATCTTTTTCCTCTCTCTTTTCATCAAATTTCATCACTTGGTGTGAATTCGACGGTTTTTAGTTTCTATAAATAGGCTTTTCCTTTCCTTCTTCCCACACTTCCATTCTTCTATTTTTCAAGAATTAGAGAGAGAACGAGAGAGATAGTGATGTAGAGAGAGGAGGAAAAGAAAAGAAGAACAGTGAAGGAGATAATATCAAGG
>NW_019014574.1:802530-813122 GCF_000150535.2 Carica papaya
TGCTAAATCCACAAAATATATGCTTCTACATGTCATTGTTTTTGCAAAATTATTATGATGTAATTTATTTTCTCTGTAAAATCTCAAAAACTAGCGGTGAAAAGGAAGCTGCCGCATATCGCTTTTCTCAATGCCTCTATTGATTGGAGAATATAGTGGCTTTATATAGGTCGCAATATTAATGGACCATTCCTTTTTCTATTTATTGATGTATTCTTTATGATTCCCATTATTAAGTTAATAGCGAATTTTTTACATGATGTTCATTAATGAAAATTACTTTTTTTTATAAAAATCTTGAAAGTACTATATGTGAACATTGAACCTGGCCATTAATTATAAAGAGTATTAATATACATTTGATCACTAATAAAAAAATATGAATATTATTTGTGTGTGAAAGGAATAAAGTTGAGAATATATATCTCTATATTTGTTAATTTTTATGTACAATATTTTTCTTGTATGTTCGTTTGTTATAAGTTACAATTAAGTTAAATTTAACAATATAAAACAAAGAAAAAAATTAAATACTCAATTTCATATTTGGAATTAATGAATTTTTCAAACATATAAACGTCAAGAAATCCTATTAGTTTTAAATTTTATGTAGTACATTTAAGTATAACCATAGGTTCATTAAACATATTACCATCTTACATATTCTTCTCATAGGTAGTGTCTTGCACTACACTTCGCAATTAGTCTAATTAGAAAATGAAGCCTGCAAACTGTAATCTAATGGGGATATCAACTTTATGAAGCTTCATGTCGAAAAGGAAAGGAAAGGAAAATTATGATACTGGATTTGAAATTACTGTTCGAAGATCATAATACTTTGAAGAATAGCTAGTTCAAAACGAGAAGATGATGAACAAGAATGTAGAATTTCCAAAAAGTGATGAAAATTAGTAGTGTAGGAAAAGAAAGCTCATCGAGTATGAAAATGGTGAAGGATTTAAAAGATCGAAAGTTATATCTCGTTAATTTACATGTTTTCAATCTTTTCACTTGTGCATTTAATAGATTTCACTAGATCTTTTCGCATGTATTATGCATATGTGATTACAGTGATTAGAGATTCAAAGAAATATCAAGCCTTCATGAAGCAACTTCCATTTCCTAAATAAAATACATAAGGACATCAATTCAAAAGCTAGGGAGAACTCACAAAAGTAACGATAGAAAAATACAATCAAACTCTACATTACCTCACTTACTGTTAAATGAAAATGTGGGATGTGTGAAATCCAGAAAAAAAGTGAAAAGAAATCAATGAAATATATAATTCACCCTAAAAGAGGAGAAGCCATAATATAGGTCATTATAGAATTTAATAAGAAATGTATTTCTTATGATTATCTTGCACTCATTTGGGACACCAATGGTGACCCTATTTACAAAGAATTTTTAAGCCAACCTTGGCGTCATATAAGGATGCTTAATTTAAAATAATTGACTTGTGGTGATTGTGAGCATGTGAAGCCTTTGGCTATATTTAGTTTTTGTACATTTTGCTATTATTTTTACTACCAGTACTTTGAACAGAGGATATTAATAAATAGTCATATAATTCTGTTGTGCTTCGTACTGCATTCCTAGAGCCGTGTCTCAGCAGATATGTGTGCCCAGACAATGTCCCTTGCACGACTGACATGCCCCCATGCTTGTGCTTGTGACTTGTCACGGCACATCAATGCCCTTTCTCACCTGTTTCTGATCATTCATACTCATTTTATCCCTCCAAAAACTCCCTAAACATGAATAAATATCACACTTAACTTTCTAAACCGAATCAAGGCAAAAGTACCAAACAAATATTTGATTAAATAACTTTAAACACAGGTAGTTCATGCATGTAAATTTCTTAGCATTTTAATCATTTTAAACAATGTGTAAAACTCATTAACATCATAGAAACATTGCTCCCATCCTTACCGAAGATCGATTGTGGTTTAGATTGCAAAAAGCAATGGAAAGGATCTTAAGTTTGACGAAGAATACGGTTATAGTAACAGGTGGGAAATGCAGAATTGGTCTACATTTGATTTTGAAAAGAGGAAACTGTAAGGTGCATTGGTATCCAAAGAAAAGAGTAACAAGGCAAGGTCAAGACTTACCATTCGGTGATGGAAGAGCGATCTAGGTGACAAGCTTGCTATGGTGGAGGAGATGGCTGCAGCTCAAGGCTTTTCTCACACTCTTAGGTTCTTTCTCCCTCTCTCTCTAGAATTCTTCTTCTCTTTGTGTGATGGAGGAAAAATAGAAGAATGCAGAGAATAGGAGCTTTAAATAGGTGTCATCGAGGCAATGTGATATGTCGAATCACATGCAAGAGGAAGCAATTATTAATCGACTAAGTGGCTGACTGAGCATGGCTAGTGAACGTCAAGTGGCAATGTGCTATAGTGGAGGTAGATGGGGTCTATCTGAATAGTAGCAGGTCAGTGGAGAATGGATAGGGATTGCCTATGTACATGCAGGTCCTATCGTGCAGGTGGAGGATTTGCCCACAAGGCATGCAAATGCCCATGTGGCATTCCCGTAGAGCTTCTCCGCGAGGCTTGTCCTGGAGGCTTGGCTGCAAGGCTTGGCCATGAGACTTATCTTTGAGGCTTGCATGATTTGAATCCTCTTTTCGGAGGGATGGAGGGTTATAGTTTTATCATAACAATCAATAATCTCATGGTGACCTTCCAGCCAATCCATACCCAAAATTACATTAAAACTAGAAAAATATAAGATTATAAAGTCTACGGTCAACTATTTACCCAAAACCTTCACCTTACAAGCCCTATATACTACATGGGCTTCTAGTAGTCCTTTACACGGCGTCTGTAACATCTCGCTCACCTTCACGTTAAATTTATATCGAGAAACCCTAATTTATTCTGGCCTTAAGGCTACTTGAACTTATTTAAATTTATCTCGAAATTTTATATTATATTTCATAATTTAATTTGTGATTTTAATTTTATTCTAATTTCTTTATTTTTATATTATTTTATTATTTGTTATTTTTTATTTAAAATAACTTTTAGCAGAAAAGATGGAAAAAGGGGTAGAATCTTGGGGGGGAAACACCTGCGGGAAAGAACCGCCCATGCGGGAATCGCATGTTGTGCGTGCACGGCCAACTAGGACGTGCACACTGTGCGCACGTCCCGTCTATGCGGGGCGTGAGCACAATGTGTGCCCGCACACCATCACACGCAGATAGGCCAGTTCACGAATGTCACATCACACACAGACAGGGCCAAGTGTCGAATGCCCTGTGCGCGCGCCGTCCGCACAGTAGGTCTGCGTGGAAAGGCTGCGCATAATGGCATATGCGAGTGGAGGCTAGCCTTGCGCACAGTAGGATAGGCCGGAGTCTGCATGCTAGGCCTGTAGCACGCGACCAGCTTGGGGAAGCACACTGCTGCCTCGAGAAGTGTGCTATCACCCCTTGGGCATCGTGCATTGCTTTATGTGGTGTGCCGCCGTCGCCTTGGGTGGTGAGTCACAACTGATTGGAGGATTCTTCCTTTACTTTTTTACATTGTTGTCATGTTGCATCACATCACTAATTTTTCACTTAATTTTCTCTCTCTTCACTAGATTTTGCCACTTAGTGCAAATCCAACAGTCCTCATTTGCTATAAATAGTGACCCCTTTCTTCCATTTTTCTCATCACTTCCATTTCATTTTTCCATCCTCCAAGAGCTTAGAGAGAAAGGGAGTGATCTAGAGAAAGAAAAAAAGGAGAAGAAGAAAAAAAGTGTAGGAAAGCTCCAAGGTTTTGGTATGGAATTTAATATTTCTTTAAACATCTTAAAGAGCATTTCTATAAATCAAAATTATGAAGTTTTAGATTATGATTTGCATAATTTATGTTTAATTTTTCAAATGAAGTAACCCAATCACTCCCCTTGGGGTGATCCATTGTTATTTATTGAAAAGAAAGATGGCTCCCTCAAACTATGCGTACATTACCGAGAACTCAACCGAGTAAAAATAAAGAGCAAGTATTCCCTACCTTAAATCGATAACCTTTTAGACCAATTGCAAAGAGCCATTGTCTTCTCCACGGTCGACCTTAGATCGGGATACTACCAACTGAGATTCAAAGAAGAAAATATTCTGAAGACCACTTTTCAATGTAGATATGGCCTGTACGAGTTCAAAGTGATGTTGTTCGGGTTAACTAATGCCCCTGCTGCCTTTATGGATATCATGAAACAGGGTTTTCTGGCATGTACTGGGTCAGTACATCATCGTATTCATTATTAACATTCTAGTGTACTCCAAGAGCCCAGAGGAACGTGCAGTCCACTTATTTAAAGTGCTGGGGACACTTCATCGGAACTAGCTGTTTGCTAAACTTAGCAAATGCTCATTTTTATTAGATCGAGTTTCCTTTCTTGGTCATGTGATTTTAAGTGAAAGAGTTTTTGTAGATCCAGCCAAGGTTGAAATGGTGGTCAACTAGAACCCACCAACCAATGCAGTAGAGGTACGTAGTTTTCTTAGCTTGGCAGGCTATTACTGGTGATTCATCGATAGATTTTTTAAGATTGCTGCTCCGTTTACTCAACTCACTCGAAAGGGCGTACCTTTTATCTGGGATTACAAATGTGGTGAAAGCTTTACAGAATTAAAGCATCGTCTTACCTTTGCTCCAGCGTTGATCTTCCCCGATAACACTAGAAGATTTCAGGTCTACTACGATGCATCTCATATTAGCTTGGGATGTGTTTTGATGTAGCATTATAGAGTGTTTGCTTATGGATCCAAACAGTTGAAACTCTATGGGCTAAGCTATCTTACTCACAACCTAGAGTTAGTGTCCATCATCTTTGCCTTGAAGATATGGTGTCATTACCTGTTGGGTCAAACATTTGAAATTTACACTGATCACAAAAGTTTAAAGTACATATTCTCACAGAGGGAGTTGAACATGAGATAGAGACACTGGATGGACCTCCTAGAGGACTACAACTGCAAGATCATTTACCACCCTGGTATAATAAATGTAGTCGCTGATGCACTGAGCCGAAACGAGTATGCAGTGTTAGCAGAAACCACGGCCTCCAGTTAGAAGTTAGTAGATACTATGTAGACACTCCGCCTCAGCTACTATGGCAATGGTACCTATCTCGCTTAGATCTGAGCTTTACCTTATCTTTTTCTGAAGATCTTGGAAGCTCAGTCCACAGACCAATAAATCACCAAAAATGTGAGTCAGTTCTCTTCTAACAATTTTCCTTATTTTAAACTCTCAGATGATGGGTTGTGTAGATTTTGGGACCGGATTTGGGTCCCTATCACTGTCAAGACCGATGTTCTCAAGGCTGCCCATTATTCCAAACTGTCCATCCATCTCGGGAGTACCAAGATGTACTGGGAATTGAAACATCAATATTGGTGGCCATAAATGAAGAAGGACATTGTCGACTACATCTTCCAATGCCTTACTTGCCAGTGAGTCAAGCAGAACACCAAAAATCCGGCAGTTTGTTATAGGGCCTCCCAATTCTAGAATGAAAATGGGAGCATGTATCCATGGATTTTATCACCAGACTACCCAGGACCTATTCTGGTCGTAATGCTATTTGGGTCATTGTTGACAGACTAACCAAGACCCCTCACTTCTTGCCCATCAGAACCACTGACTCCACTAGCAAATTTGTCTGCCCCTATGTCAATGAGATTGTTCGTCTCCATGATGTTCCCTCATCCATTGTATCCGATCAAGCCCCTTGATTCACCTCCCACTTTTAGAACAACTTTCAAGAAGTACTTGGATCTGGATTGTACTTCAGTACTGCTTATCATCTCCAAATTGATGGCCAATCTGAATACACTATCCAAACATTGGAAGACATGTTGTGCACTTGCGTCCTTGATTTTGGAGATAATTGGTATGAATATCTTCCCCTGTGTGAATTTACTTATAATACAGTTATCATTCCAACACCGATATGGCTCCACATGAAGCCCTATACAGTAGGCCCTTCCGTTCTCCCACTTACTAGAGCAAAGTCGAAAACCAGCGTCATTTAGAACCAGATTTCATCCATAAATTATTGAGAAGGTTGAGATCATCCGTAGGAACTTGACTACTGCCCAGAATCACCAAAAGAGTTATTCTAATAATCATAGAAGACCCTTGGAATTCACCGTTAGAGACCAAGTTTTCCTTGTGATTTTTTCCTACAGGGGAAAAATATAGTTTGGGAAGAGAAAAAAATTGAGTCCTCGTTATGTGGGACCTTTTCGGATCATGAAGAGTATTGGACCTATGGCGTACCGCCTTACTCTACCTCAAGAGTTTGTAGGTCTACATGATGTTTTTCATGTCTCCATGCTTAAAAGGTACCACCCTGATCCTTCTCATATCATTCCTCACGATGAGGCACAGGTAAAAACCGATATGACTTATGAGGAACTCCCCATGGAAATTCTTGGTTGGATCGATAAAGTTTTACGCAACAAGACGATTCCATGGTGAAGGTGCAAAGACAGCACCATACTCCAGAAGAGACAACCTGGGAGTTAGAGAGTGAAATGAGAGAGAAGTTCCCAGACTTATTTGAAACAAATTTGAGGGACCAAATTTTTTAAGGTGGGGAAAATATAACACCCTGCTCACCACCATGTTAAATTTGTATTTGGAAAACCCCTATTTATTCAGGCCTTAAGGCCACCGAACTCATTTAAATTTATTTCGTAGTTTTATATTGTAATTTATGATTTAAATTCGTAATTTTAAATTTATTCTGATTTCATAATTTTAATTTTATTTTTAATTTTATCTGTTATTATTATTTTTATTTTATTTTATTTTATTTTTTAAGAAAATAATTTTTAGGAGAAAACGGGAAAAAGGGGAAAAAATCCCACAGGAGTTCACCCATATGGGCACCGCGTGCTAAGTGCGTGCGTGTGCACGCAACTGACACAGGACAAGCACACTATGGACACATCCCATCCACGCAGGGCGCGAGGACAGTCCTGCAGGTGCATCTTGTCACATGCAGGCAGGCCAGTCCGCACACACATCACATCGCATGTGGACAGGGCCAAGCCGCACTATGAGCATGTCGTCCATACAGTAAGCCTGTGAGGATTGGCCTATGCGTAGAACCCTGTGCGCGCGGTCGGCCTTATGAGGTACACTACCACCTCGGGTTGTGTGTCGCTACCCCCTTAGGCGTCATGCACTGCCTTGGGCAGTGTGCTACTGCTGGTGGAGATTTTTTTTTATTTTTCATGCTGTCACCAAAATTACTTGGCGCAAATCTGACGATCCCCATTTTTTATAAATAGGGACCCTTTCTTCCATTTCCTCATCATTTTAGTTCCATTCTTCTATCTTCCAAGAGTTTAGAGAGAGGGAATGATCTAGAGAGAGAAGGAAAAAAGAAGAAGAATGGTGTAGGAAAACTTTGAGGTTTTGATAAGGAATTTAGTATTTCTTTAAACATCTTAAGGAATATTTCTAAAAAATTAAATTTATGAATCTATGTTTTGATGTTTTGCATGTTCCATTTTTAGTAGTTATAATAAAGTGAAAAGTTCTCGATTTCAAGCATGCTATGTGCTTTTATTGACATTTGATGATTTGTATGTAAATTAAATAAAGTGAATCTGGTGATATTTGCCTAAAAAATATAAAAAAGAAAAGAAAAGAAAGAAAGAGAAGGGGAATGAGCCTGAATGGTCTGAGAAATATATGTATTTGTATTGACATGAATAATGCATCAAGTGTCTCATTAGACTTTTTATCTTTAAGGGGTTTCTATTTTCTCCTCTCCCATCTGGTTTGGAAAGACGTGAGAGAACCGCTCACTGTGGATGACGGCATATCCTCTGATGAGAGCGATGATGCGAATATCTGTTAGGGGTCACCTTTAGCTAAGTACTGTTGTGGTTATAGACTATATGATAGGACCACAGTGGTTGGTACGGCCGTGGTCATATATCATACCATACTTTGGCAAGTCAAAAATGTGCCTGAGCAAATTGCCATTATCTGTATCTAATTTGGTCATTCTATATGGGTAGTCAAAAATTCGTATCTACCCTTAGAGATGAAATTCAAAACGACTTCGCAAAGCATGACACAAAAATCTAGCATTTCATGATTTATTTGATTTTCTTTATTGTCAAATATGATGTTTGATTTTGATTGTTGTGACTATGACATGATGTTTCCTTTAGTAAATAAAACTGTTTTCATAAACTAAGATAGGACCCTAACGTGACCTGATGATAAGTATTTATGATATAATTATTCACCTTTAAAATCTTATGATGTTATTTAAATACTATTCTTCTTATTGAGTATAGGGAATTCATTCTTTCCATGCCCCTCTAATGAGGAAGATAGTGAGGAACCGACCACTGATCTTTTATGAAAATCACGTGGATCCACAACCCTTGAGTGTATGACTTGTCTCACACTTTGATGAGTCTAATCGCATAATGATAAAAGTGTTGTACTCTTAGTATTTTGATATTTTGTATTTTGCCACTTCTGGTCTCAATTATGTATATGTGTAATTAGAACTCATATATTTTTGTAAAAGATTTGTAAGAATTTACTCCTTATACAATTTTATCATGCACTCGTAATCTATTTCTGTATCTAGCACCTTTATACATTAATTAACATTTGGAATGTCACAACACGGCTTCCTTACGTGTTTGTGATTCTGTCCATGCATGCGTAACTTCTTGGCGTAAGCTGAGTGCGTGCAGATTGCGTGGCCCATACAAGTGTGCGTGCAACATATTACTTCCACACGTGACCTGGCTTTCCCATATGCGCTGGGCGCTCACATATGGGGGCTCTATCTTCCACACAAGGGCCCTTTTCCAATCGTGTGTTGAGGCAGTAGCAGCCAAAGATATGCCTAAACCGGTGGAAGGCAAGAAGAAGACTAGTGCTAATGATCTTTTGGGCAATGAAAGGAAGCATTTGCGAAGCAACAATACTCAAGTCCACCTATTCCTGATCAAGTATCAAACAGGGAGGCCGAATCCACCAAATAGAAAATATAGCATAAGAAGAAACAATACCAGAATGTGCCGTAAACCAAAGAGTAACGGGACTCACTGTGACATTCCAAGCGCTAATTAAGGCAAATGGATGTTAGATACAGATTTAGAATAACGAGTGCATGATAAAATTTATTCAGCGGAACAAAATTATTACAAATCCCTTACAAATATATATGAGTTCCAATACATATATATACTAAGGCAAGAAATGGCTGCAAAATACAAAACAAAACATAAGGGCCACTTCTTTCACTATGTTATTGGACTCATCAGAGTACAGGAACAGTCATGCACTCAGACTTGTGGATCCACAGGATCCTTATAGACTTCTAAGGATAGGTCAACCTATGGTTCCTCACTTTCTTCCTCATCTAGGGGGGAGGGGGGCATGGAAAGAGTGAGTTCCATATGCTCAGTAAGGAAAACAGTATTAAATTAACACCGTAAGATTTCAAAAGTTAATTATTTTGACTTAAGAGCTTACTATTTAACCTCCTTGTTTAGCTATCTCACATTATGAGAAACCATTTATTTGTTAGAAAAACAGTACATTAATACAGACAACCAAACATAGATCATTTTAGATAATTGAAAAAACCAAATAAATCATAAAATGCTCATATTTTTGTGTCATGCTTTGCGAAGTAATTACGACTTTCATCTCTGAGGGTAGATATAGATTTTCAACTACCCAAGTGGAATGACTAGATCAGATACAGATATGACAATTTGCTCAGGCCCATTTTCAGCTGGTTGAACCATGGTACGATTTATGACCATGATCGTATCAGCCATAGTGGCCCTAATAGATATCTATAGTCACGACATTACTTTGTCATAGCTGACCCCTACAGATAGTGCGATACCACTCTCGTCAGAGGATGCGCCGTCATCCACTAAGAGTGGTCATCTTACGTCTTTCCAAACCAGATAGGGGAAGGAGAAACAAATACCCCAAAGGGTAAGGGGAACAGATACCCCTCAGAGATAAAAAGCTTAACGACACACTTGATGCAATATGCATTACAACACAGATACACTTCAGACCATACAGGCTTCATTCCACTTTTCTCTTTTTTTTTTCTTTTATACTTTTTAATTTTACTGATTACATATTATATTTATTACATGCAAATTTATCAAGTGCCTGCAATTCACATAACATGCTTGAAAACAAAAACAATTCGACTCATCTGAACACAGAGACTTACAAAACAGGTAAAATCACAATCATATTAAATTAGCTTATCTAAAAATACTCCTTAGGAAGTTAAAAGAAATAGTAGATTCCTTATCGAAACCTTGATATTTTCTCCTTCATCGCTCTCCTTTCTTTCTCTTCTTATCTTACTAGACTATTATATATCTCTCTCTCTAAATCTTGAAAAATGGAATAATGGAAGTGTGGAGAGGAAGGGAAGGGGAATGAAATTTATAGAGTTTTGAAATAATCAAATTCGTGCTAAGTGGCAAAATTTGGTGAAGAGAGAGGAGAAAAATATTCTCAGCACAAAAAACGAGGGAGGAGGGCTTCCTACACCGG
>NW_019014575.1:4364-23087 GCF_000150535.2 Carica papaya
AAGAGCATGTTAATCTACTTAACATTGTGCATGCCATGTACGTTAAATAAGTATAGACAAGAGATGAGTGTTTACCCAAGTAATTGCATCAGATTGAGCTTTGAAGGCCCGCAGGATAGAACAATATGCTTCCTGCTCAATGTGATGGATCTGAGTTTCCATGTCATTATGCACCCTAGGTAATGGAGCAGAACCAAGAACTGCAGATCTTCCATTACCAGCAGGTCGAGCCCCTCTTTGAAATCTACTTTGATGTGAGGGAGGGAGGTCGTCATCTGTTCCTGAAATTTTTTCAGAAAAAGAACAATTCTGTCATAACATGTGCGTTGGATGTAACATGGATACAACTAAATAAGAACTCCAATTTGAGCAGGGAGATGTAACTGTCTGCCATTTAACAGATTCATGAAAGACTTATGCTCATCATACTTAGCAAGCACAATTAAACTCATGATTATCCTTCAGGATAACAGCATGTCTAATACAAACATGTGAGTCAATTATGGTCCATAAGAATTCAGAAGAGACAACAGGCAAGAAATGTAAACAGATACAGAATAAACAGATTCTTGATTGCATCTCTCTTATACTAAGAAAACCATGAAAAATTTGTTTTAATAAGTAGGCAATTGGATGGTTTGCTTTCTATGAAGGTTCTCCAGATCAACATTTAAGTCTGAGTATGTAAGTTTTCAAGGTAAGATTGTATTAACTATCTACAGGAGCTGAATAATCACATAAAAAACAAAAGGCGCTATATGTTTACATCTAATACCCAACAGATGCAGGTTTAAGAAGCAGAAGTATCCCACTGAAAACCCACAAGTGAAAGTGATTCTAGCCAAATTTAAATGAGGAATCATAATCTATCCATGACATTGAACATTGACACAATGAAACCGTATAACATGATGATAAAATACAACATACCACTGCTATCAGAAAGTCCATAGTCCATTGTGGTTTCTACGAATGCAATCTTTGCTCAAAGCTAAGACAACAGCTCAAATCAACTCAGGAGCTGAAAAACGCAACCAGTAACTTCAGAACCAACCAAGACCTGGAAACAATCCAACAAAAATCAATTCCTTTGGACACCAAGAAATTTAAGTGGTTCGGAAATCTTTCATTTTCATGCTTTAGCACGACTTACAAAAGTGACAACAAATATAATAAAAACCAAAACCTAATTCACAGCCATTTAAAAAATTCATTATGACTAACTCTAAGAAAGCTCTAGAAAATGACAGAAAACATGAGTAGTGAAGATTCTGAAAAGTACGCTCTAAATTGCTGATAACAACTATAACCTCCACTACCAACTTCAAAACCTATTCTCCTAAAACCTAGCATTTCATGCCAAACTCAACAAAACTAAACTCCAATCTATAAGATTAAGCTCTATAAATCTCCAACAAACCCCAAAAAATAACAGAAACCAGAATCACCAAGAAACTCACCCCTGCTAACCAGAACTCGACATCGCATCGTAACTTCTACAAGCGTCAAAATTAACTCTAGAATCACTAAATTCAACAACTTTCTTCGAAGTGAGGAGTTCGAAGCAACTCGTAGCGATCAGAAACTTTCAACTTAGCGCAATAGTCTTCAAATTTGAACCTCAAAACCACTTAGCCAGCCAATTGAAACCAGCAAAATCAAAAGGAATCTCTTATGAGCACAAACAGCAAGCACCTCGACACGATCCAGAAACCTGTAATTCCACGAAAATTCTTCGAAAATTAGCAAAATACGATGGAAAAAGCATCAGAAACTGTAATTGGGGATTAAACACTGGAAAGATATCGAAATCGATTACCGTAATCGCGAAAAAGGTTGAGATTTCCGTCAAACCCCACGACTTCTCGAAAATAAAATGGTTACTCTGCGATTTTGGTAGTGAAATTCAGAGTGAAATTGATGATACTTCTGAATTTTGATCGAGAAAGGGAAGGGAAAGGTACAACGAGACAAAAGAAGAACGCGGACTCGAAACCAGTTTCATGGCGCCCTAATTGTTTTCTGTTAATAATTGAATTTGAGTTCCGCAACTTGATTGGTTGTCTCCCGTGTTTTCCCCCTTTCTTGTAAGAACGCCCCGTGGGTTCATAATACGGCGTCGTTTTTCATTTGCGTCCGCATTTGCAAAGTACTTTTTGATACCCCACCTTTTCTTTCATAATATTTGTCTTAATTTTTTGTCAAATTGATTCATATAATTTTTAAAAATATTTAAATTGATTCTTATTATTTCTTAACACTTAGTGTTATGTATTATTAATTTGTTATTAATTATTATTTTATATTAAATATTTTATGATATATTACATAAAAAAAATTAATATAAATTTATTTAAATTATCTATTTTTTTAAAAAAAAAACCAACTTCAAATTCATAAATTATTAATTTCTTCATAATTTGTTTCAACTTAATTTCTATATTCGAGGATGTCGTATAAGCTGAATGTGGTGGTGGTTGCCTTCCTTTTTACCTCTCACTTGGCGATCGAATTTAGCATGTATATCGTGTCGTTTAAAGCTTTGTCATTTTCGATGATTCATGCTTTCTTGGCTTTTGTAAATTAAAATTTTCAAAAATTTTAAATCTCTATAATTCTCACGATCTTATATAACGACGAAACATTTGATAGTAAAATTGATAACATATTAGTGTTGACAGAAGTTTTACTAAGTTTATGATATATGTTGTGTCGAGACTATTGATTATACGTCTGCCTAGTTACCGCAATGATTGTGCTTGACACGAGGCCGAAGTTATATAATACTAACAATCTAATTAGATATTCAGTTTTGACAAAACAACTTTTGATAGTAAAAATAAAATTTTTTACATATTTGACATAATAAATGAATTTAATTAAGACAACAAAATATAATTTTAACGTATCAGTAAGTTAGTTTTGCATTTATTTTTCACACTCTTTAGTTTTTATCTACAATTAGAAGAATTAACTAGTCATGCCAAAAAAATTAAAACCCGTATAATTTTCATTTTTATTTTATGTTAGATCAGTTTAAACAAATATATATATATATATATATATAAGATGTTAGGTGTCGCGTAATGTAAGATTTGACATAAAAAAATGACCAATTAAATAACTTATAAGTCTCAATATTTATAGTATATAGCATCACGTATTAATGATTTTTACGGTAATTAATAATAATAAATTAATTCAAATATTTTAAAGTGTAATAATTAATTTAAAATAAATTAACGTAAGAACCAAGTTGAAAAAAAAATATTTTTATATTTTAAATCATAAAATAAATAAGAATTTAGATATATATAACTATTTGTAATTACAAATAAACATATAAATATAAGTACCAATTTTTCATACTAATTTATTTATTTATTTTTTCAATTATTTTAATAAAAAACATTATATATATATTATTTAATTTTTATTAAATATATATAATATTTTATTATTTAATATATTTTTAAGTATGTACGATATATATTGTCAAAAATTTACTCAATTTTCCACTTATAATAATTTATAATTTTGATGCATTATTTATAATTAATTAATTATTTTTAAATTATTATTATTTTTTAAATTTTTTAAATTTATAAATTAAAATAATATAAGATAATATTATCTTATTTTATAAAAAAAAAAAAAAACACATAGTCAGGATTCAACCAGATTGTCGGAAGGATCAGTTGGACCGACAAGGAGTCTTCAATTTCCAAATTTATTGAATTTCCAAAAAAGCAGGTGAGGATCGAAAATAATTTTAATTAAAAAAAAAAAAAAGAAAAAAGAAAAATGATTTCCCATTTCTCTACCAAACCACCGTTCTCCTTCACCTCTTCGTCTTCTCTCGCCGCTCTCTGCCTCCGTCCCCTTCTCTTCCGTCCTTCTCTTCATCTTCCTCCTCCTCCTCCTCCTGTGAATTTCCACTCTTGTTCTTCTCCTCTGTCCGCATCGAAATCTCGTATTCATCGCTGGTCGTCCTTTGTATGTCACTTCGGCACCAGTGCAGGCGACAACGGAGGTGGAGTTCGCATGGAGTCATCTTCAGCGGAAGTGGAGTTCGTCGCGCACGATTTGAAGAGACAGAGTTTAGGAACCGATGGAGATGCGGATGGAGGGAGTGATGACAGTGGCAATGGCGAGGAGAGTAGGAAGGTTATGAAATTGAAGCTTGAAGATCTGAACTGGGACCACTCGTTTGTTAGAGAATTGCCTGGTGATCCTCGGACCGATACGATTTCGCGTCAGGTATTATTGTTGTTTTCTCTTTGTTTTTTTTTTTAATTGAATTTCGTGTAGTTTTCTGGTAATGCTCTGTTAGGCTGGTTAGGAATAGGGAGGAAACTGGAGAAATATTTGGTGATAGGTTTTCTGTTGCTTTGTCGTATATTTTTTTTCTATTAAAAGGATAGAAATGATTGTAGGAATAGGTTTTTTGGATAATATTGACTTCGTTGCTTGCTAGCTGAAGCTGAATCTGCCTGTACTATGTAGATGTTGATCTAAATTAGTTTATTGATACTATTTAATGAATGTTGCTGGTTTACGCTGCTGTATTGATTTGTCAAGTTGGTTTTTTGACATTTACTGCCATTGTTGTGGATTCGTGCTTTAATCTGTGGATGCTTCTTATCAATCAACTCTCCCGGGGAAAGCCATTTGGGGAGGGGGAAGGGGGTGCGGTATGGAAGAGGGAAGGTTTTTTGATATTAACACTTGAACTGGAACATAATAAGTAAAATGTAATTTTCCTTTTCATATGAATTGCATTTGGATCGGTTAAAAGGCAACTACATTTCTTGGTAATTAGTTGTCTATACATTGTTGTTGAAGATTCTGTATCTAATATTTGTGTTTGCAACAGTGATTTGGAAAATGTGAGAATATAACAAATTAGACCGTGTTCCATCAAGGGATTTTTTTGGAATATCAAATATACTTAGAATTATTTTAAAAGATCATGGATATATTTGACAGCTAATAACACTTACTAATGTCTTTGTTGCTTTCCATGAAATCAAATTTTGTTGCTTTGGGATGGTTGGTTCCCTGGATTCGCTAATATTTGATTATATTGCTTTTTTAGCTAAAGAAATTTA
This sequence comes from Carica papaya, assembly GCF_000150535.2. Next base: position 9,476 of record NW_019014575.1, read on the forward strand.
GAAAAAAAACAATTAACAATTATTTCACCGAACATCAGCTTTTTCAAAATAACAATATTGAGCTCTGAAAGAAAGCAACTCCAAAGGCACAGCCGATGAAGCTCAAACTATATCTACATTGCGTTTTTGATGTGTATATTTTTTTTAAGTACATGTACTCACATCATGATGCTTATGGTCATCTTTATTTTTGTGAGCTAATCTGCTGGAGCATATATTATCATTCAAAATTTCTTTTTGCTCTTGTATGTAGGTATTACATGCTTGTTATACAAAAGTTTCTCCCTCAGCCGAAGTAGACAATCCGCAGCTTGTAGCCTGGTCAGAGTCAGTTGCTGAGTTGCTTGATTTGGATTCAAAAGAGTCAGTATTGTCTCTTATCTTAAATGTTCATAAACTAATTTTCTGGCTTCCTTTTCCTTTCCTTTTGCGCATATACTATTTCTGGATTTTCATGGAATGTTGTTTGGATTTCAGATTTGAGAGACCAGATTTTCCCGTTATATTTTCTGGGGCATCACTGCTACCGGGAACGTAAGTGTTCCTAATCAAGTTGATCATGAACACAAGACTTTGCTGCCGCATTCTTCTTTTAGTCTTATCAGTCTTATTTCTTATAGTTTGCCTTATGCTCAATGTTATGGAGGACATCAATTTGGCATGTGGGCTGGTCAGCTGGGTGACGGTCGGGCAATAACGCTTGGAGAAGTTGTTAATTCGAAGGGAGAAAGATGGGAATTGCAGCTTAAAGGAGCAGGGAAGACTCCATACAGCCGCTTTGCGGATGGACTGGCAGTACTACGAAGTAGCATCCGCGAGTTCCTTTGCAGTGAAGCAATGCACAGTCTGGGCATTCCCACAACACGTGCACTTTGCGTTGTGACAACGGGGAAAGAAGTCACTCGAGACATGTTTTATGAGTATGTTCAGATAGATTCCAGTTTCAATTAAATGTAGCTAGTTGGTGATTGTTTAAGTTTGTTGAAGTGTGTAAGCTCAGATTCAATCTATGCTGAGCTTGTCACAGGCATACATATTACATCTAGGGTTCTCATCTTGTTAGTTTTAGTTATGCAAGAAACTCAAAACTATATCGATCAGCTGTGTTCCTGGGCCTCACATTTGGAAGAGGCACGGGCAGATGCACAGAGAGGAGGTGCATAACTCTCAGTTCTTTGTGCAGATATGTCTTGCTAGTTTTGGATTTTACAGAAGAAGTGTAGATTTCGATAGCTTTTCATTTTCTAATATTCCAACACATCCAATTATTTGCTATATGTGTTGGAGAAACCCAAGAAGGTGAATTATTTTTTATAGTATTCTTTTTTTTGAACTCCTTGTTCAAGAACAAAGTCTCCGCCCCGCCCCGCCCCCCTCTCCCTCTTTCTTTTCCTAAGAAATATATTCAAAAGTTTCCATTGATTTTGAGGAAAATTTATAGAATTAAGGGTTCCCATCCCCTAATAAAGTCCTTGCTTTCCTATTTATGGAAATAATAACTGATATATTGAAGATTTTGAGTACTTTGTTGATTCATTCAGGTGCATACCAAGTAACTTTTGTTATCAATTGCATGCAGTGGCAATCCAAAGGATGAACCTGGTGCAATTGTTTGCAGAGTTGCCCAGTCCTTTTTGCGCTTTGGTACATACCAACTACCTGCTTCTAGAGGAAACGAGGACCTTCAAATGGTTGGTTCTTTGGCAGATTATGCTATTAGACATCACTTTCCCCATATAGAAAGCATGAATAGAAGTGAGAGCTTATCCTTTAGCACTGGCAATGAAGATAATTCAGTTGTGGACTTAACTTCAAACAAGTATGCAGGTAATATTTGTGTCTGAAGCAATTGTAATGGTGCATGTTTCATGGATGATATTCATTGTATGCAAAATAAATGAATAATAGATATTTGTTTAATTAAGAAGAGATTATAGCTCATACAAGACCAAGGATGAAAATACTGAGAATTAGAAGTCATTGACAACCTCTGCTGAAGAATTAATTAAAGTGTAGTTTTTATAGTTTAAAAAAAAAGAATTAATTAAAGTGTAGTTTTTATAGTTAAAAAAAAAATAATTAATTAAAGTGTAAAAGGATTAGTAATCCGTTCTATAAATATTTATACATATGTGAAGAAGGTACTCAAAAAAGAAAGAGATGAGTTCAGTGCCAGGAGATTTGTTGTTCTTTAATATGTTTTCTACTTCTGCCAAATCAAGTACAACCATTGGAAATATTAGTCAACCTTCAATTTCCATTTTTACTTTTAGGCATCACCATGTATTTTCATGTAGAAGCTTTGCCTGAGGATCACAACTAATTCCACCATTTCTGCTTTTAATTTTGAATATTTATCAGCATGGGCAGTGGAGGTTGCAGAGCGTACTGCTTCCTTAATTGCAAGATGGCAAGGTGTTGGCTTTACTCATGGTGTGCTTAACACTGATAACATGAGCATTTTAGGTCTAACCATTGATTATGGTCCATTTGGATTTTTGGATGCCTTTGACCCAAGTTACACTCCCAACACAACGGATCTTCCAGGGAGAAGGTACTGTTTTGCCAATCAACCTGATATTGGCTTATGGAATATTGCACAATTTGCGTCAACCCTGTCATCTGCCAAATTGATAAATGATAATGAGGCAAATTATGCCATGGAAAGGTATGTAAAGTACATAGATATTTCTTCACAATGGAACACTTCCATACTCTGTAATAAGCAGGTGCTAGAAGAGTGAGTATATTTATCGACTTGTTTCAGGTATGGGAACAAATTTATGGATGAGTATCAAGCCATAATGACTAAAAAGCTTGGCCTTCCAAAGTACAATAAAGAACTGATCAGTAAACTCCTTAATAATATGGCTGTGGATAAAGTTGATTATACAAATTTCTTCCGGTTGCTTTCCAATATCAAAGCTGATCCTAACATCGTAGGGGAAGAGTTGTTAAGTCCGCTGAAGGCTGTGCTTTTAGATATTGGTAAGGAGCGTAAAGAGGCATGGACCAAATGGGTGCAAGCATATATACAAGAGGTAAAACGTTATTTATCGCTGTGCATATGTTTGTTATCTTTGATATTGATAAACCCTGCACAACTTGAATTGCAATTATATGATGAATTTCGCAAGGCAAATGGAGAATTATGGTGTATTATTTTATTTCCACGTTACAGTCCCATTCCTGGAATGTTGCTTCCTTCGTCATTTTAATTTATTACATTCTATAACAAAGTACTTTGTGAGAGTTACCAAGATTGACTCTCCCCTAGGAGCTAGTGGTCTATTACCATAGGTCTATCCTCTTGGGTCTTGAATTTGGATAACGATCTTATTAGGGATTGTGAAGAGGGTGGCAGGAAAGGAATTCTGAGATCGATGTGTAGATTCCTGATTTTATAAAATGATTGCTCTTGTTGTTTCTTTACCTTTCATGTTGTCTTTGTTTTAGCTTGTAATGAATTTGATTTTGCCAATCTTCCATTACCGTGAAATGTAGAACAATCTGCATCTTCAAATCTTGTTCAGCTTGATAACCTTGCAAATTCAAATCTTGTTGTAGCTTGTTGCTAGCGGCATTTCAGACGAAGAAAGGAAAGCTTCCATGGATTCAACGAATCCTAAATATGTCCTGAGGAACTATTTGTGCCAGAGCGCCATTGATGCTGCTGAACAAGGTGATTTCAGTGAGGTTCGTAGGCTGCTCAAATTAATGGAGCGACCGTACGAGGATCAACCGGGAATGGAAAAATATGCTCGGCTGCCACCAGCATGGGCTTATCGACCAGGTGTTTGCATGCTTTCTTGTTCTTCATGAGTTGCATACTCTAATTTTAGGTAATACAAGAAAAAAAAAAAGGGGGAAAATTGAAAAAAACAAAAGAGATAGAGAACGAAATTATACTCTGTTGTTTGTACATAATAGTCAAAAAATAAGTTTATATTCTATTTTTGTTCCTCTTGTTTTTCACCTAGTACATTTTGACTATAAGCTGGAGAATTTATATACTCTTGTTTTGTTATGCATGTTATAGGTTAAAAGATTGGATTTCATATTTTATATTGTGTTTTTTCATTGGCGCCTTGTGACCCATACTCGGAGTAAAACCTCTGATTAGCGGGCTCTACAGTTGTAAAGGCACGTAACTTAAATCAAGTTGGTAGTAAGCTTTTGATACTGAATCACAAAAGCTGGCACGACGTCGTATTTTATTTTATTTGTTATTTCCAAGGTAATGCATCCAAGAAGCCTGATAGTCCCCGATATTCTATTAGGGTGTTTCGGCTTCATTTGTTTTCTTGGATTTAATTCTCTTTCTCTTTTTATTAGTTTATACGTTGTGTTAATAAAATACTGATTTTGAACAAAATGTCTCTAATTTATAGTGTTTTAGTCAATTTAAAGGTATTGTTTCTTATTTCAATTCTATAATCAGACTCGCTATTAATGTAGGTAGTTCCGTCTCAAGAATAGGATCCGCAGCTCAAATTAAAGCTGCGAAACAAGTAGTTGGTAAATTAAAATTGGAATTGGCTCAACTCACCAAATTAGAAGCCTTTACACAATTTGTTTTCGATCTTGATAAAATTACTCAGAATCAATTGACAAGAGGTTAACGATTACGTGAGTTACTCAAACAATTCCAATCGGCCCCTCTTACAACGGAATAATAGATAATGACCATTTATACTGGAACGAATGATTATATTGATTTATTATAAAGTATTTAATTATTATTAATAGTCTATTTATTTTATCTATTATTGATTCGTCATCATTTTTTATATAAATTAAATATTATAATGATTGATATGATGTTCAAATTTTATAATAATAAATAGTAGTCAAAATTATAATAATTGATATTAAAAATAATAATAAAGTATATTTAAATAATAACGGGATATAAATTAAATTTAGTGAATTTTATCTCGTATTAAAAGTTTCGTATTGAGACGAGACTTTAAATATAAAATATTTATAAGTATAATAAAATATATACTATCTATAAGTTGTATAGTGAATTATGTCTTGTTTGTCACGTTAAAGCTGTTTTTTATAGAATGATAAATAATGAAATAGTTGTAAGAACCTTGAAGATCAATTATATTGGGTTGCTCTGTGTGTATATATATATATATATATGTATATATTAATGTTTCACTATGGCCCAAAACATTAACCCGACCCGGATAAGTTGGAGCTTGGACCAGCGCACTTCCTCCTTTCCCAAACGGCATCGTTTCGCGCTGTTTCTTCTCTTCTTTCTTCAGATACCGATACGGCGATGTAGAATAACAGAGGGAGGGAGGGACGCGTGAGCGTCTGCTGAGCCGTTGAAGCCGCGAAGCAGGGATCGAGACCGAGAAGCGGAAGGCGGTAATTCGAGGACTCTGCAATCTTATTTTAGAGGGAGAGTTATCGGATTCAGAAGGCGGGCAAGCTCTGGAATTTGGAGAAGGGGGGCTGGGGGTGGGGGTGGTGGTTTCTGTTCGAAGTCGAGACAGAGGGAAAAAAAAAAAAGAGAGAAAGAGAGAGAAATGGAGGGGTTCTTCTCCTCTGCTCGATTCTGGGGTTCGAGGTAGTCTTTTGGGGAAATAATTGGAAGCAGAATAGAGTAAGAGAGGGGAGCTCACGGAGAAAATCTGCGTGAACGAAAGTTCGGGAGTTTTCTGGTTTGAGGATGGAGGGCTTAGGTGAGTGAAAAACGGAGAGATATTGAGGAGAGATAAGAGAGCTCGAGAGGCAGAGGACTTCTCTGACTGAGAAACAGAGAGACGAGAGGTAAAGAGGGTGAAAGTAGAGTGATTTTTGTTTCTGAGCAAGGAGAGAAGAGAAATTCTTGAGAAGATCAGAGGGTGACGAAAAAGCTGAGAGAAGAGCAATAGCAGAATACGGATCCTTCTGGGTGAATTGCTCCAGGTAATTGCTATGTAATTATCTTTTCCTTGAGTTGAATCTTTTGCGAATTGGAAGTAACTTAAGGGAATCGATTGAATAACGAGAAATTAATATGTTTTATATATTTGATTCCTATGATTGAAGTTGTTAATTAACATCGTTAAATGGGAATTCAAAGTTGATATAACTGATTGTTGTTTTTACGTTATTTGTTTGCATTTCACGTGGTGTTTTGATTCATCATGCATTTTGCTTTCTTGGTCTATTATTCAAAACGTGTTGCAGCTTGAATTATGATATGGAAAATGTACTACAGGCTACTGGTTTAATCAAAACATGCTGTATGGTGTGCTATTTGGAAATTAAGCATCTTGCCGTATCTGTGTAAATAAGCTGAGAAACTTCAGTTTCATTCATATTTGTTTTATATCCTGTCTATGTGTTTTTGGTTTGCATTTAGGCTTTCAGCTTAATTGATTCAGATATCCTTACTTGATATGTTAATTCTGTTGGGAACTGTGATTTTCATATTCTTTCTTTTCGGCGCTTTTGAATTGGACATAGTGGTCCTTTCCTAGTTTAAAATGTTTCGATCGTCCAATAGATTTGTGGTTAATCATGGTTGTGGGAATGCTATTGCTTTTAAAAAGTTGTTTGTGGGATAGAAAGGAAGAAATTGTGCTTGGAGAAACGAAGCATTGAAAGGACGATCCAGCTTTAACAATTGGATTTATTTGTCTCATATCATTCATTTAATTCGAACTCTTGATGTTTTTGATTTTCCCATCTCAATGTATTTTGTGAATATTGTGATTAGTAACATGCACTTTTTAGTTTAGGAATTAATAAAATGTATGCAAAATACACTTAATCAAATTTCTTTGCACCCCAAGTTAGGTGCCTCGCGCCTTCTTAGGTTGTATTATTTTAGACCTGAATTTCTGATTTTCACCAGTAAATAATTTTAGCATATGATACTGAATAATGACTCCCAAAAATTTCTAAAATTAATTTTATTTTTGTGAAGTTCTTAGCCTCGCGTCTCTCAGGTAATGCGTTTCGGACACTTACAAAGTTTTATTAGGTTGTCTATGTGATTTTCTTCAAACATAAGATAGAAAAAGAAACATGTGTTGACTAGTAGAAGAAGAGTGAAAGAATACATGGATGTGGAGAAACATAGAAAAAGGTGAATAAAATATCAGACTTGGCTGTTTCTGTTCCTATTGCCCCCCTCTATACTGTCTTTATGTTTTCATCTTCATTATTGGTTTCCTTGGTTGTTGGCGAACAGCGGAACCTGGTGGTTGAAATTTTAAGAATTTGTGCTTCCTTTAATTTTTTCCTTCTTTGTCTTTTTCCTCTGCTCTTTCCGAACAGATGAAAGAGCAGAGGTTCCCCATTTTTGTGGTTTTAACAACTGTCGATTTAAAATTCTCCATTTATTGACATGCTGATCTTCTTGAGTCTTGCTATTAACAATTTCAACAGTTAGCTAAAATTCACGTGTTGGTCATCTAGGCTTTCTATTATTTTGGCATATGCAAAATTCAAATATGATAAGCATAATTGTTTGGTCTTTGGTCTATTTGGTCCACAGTGGAACCATGTGACATTAATGATTATTTAAAGTGATGCCATGTGATATACAACAGCTATCTGGAATTAATATGTTATGCCTACAGGAGAATGAGAGTTCCCCGAATTCTTGAGGTATGGAAACTGGGCACGGTAAACTACTTGGACGCGCTCAAACTTCAGGAGAGACTAGTCTCTGATAGGAGAGCTCACAGAATTCAAGATACTCTCTTATCTATGCAACATCCTCCAACATATACACTTGGTAAACGACGAACTGATCACAATTTGTTAATCCCTGAGTCTGAAGTTCAAACGATGGGAGCTGAACTTCATTATACACAAAGGGGAGGAGATATTACATATCATGGTCCACATCAAGCCATCTTATATCCCATTATTTCTCTTCGTGACATTGGCTTTGGTGCTCGGAAGTATGTGGAGAAACTGGAGTTAACTATGATTGAATTAGCATCTTTATATGGCCTGAAAGCTTGTCCTGGGCAGGCAGGTGAGACAGGAGTTTGGATTGGAGATAGAAAGATTGGTGCTATTGGAGTTCGAATATCATATGGCATTACTTCTCATGGTTTAGCATTCAACATTGACCCTGATCTAAACTATTTTAAGCACATTGTGCCTTGTGGGATTACGGGTAAAGATGTAACTTCTTTGAAGAGAGAGACAGGTATCATTCTTCCAGCCGAAGAAATAATTCACGAGCAATTAATTTCTTGCTTTGTGAGACTATTTAATTATAGTAGTGTTACCTGGAAAGAGAACCCTGCAATACTGTTGGATAATGGGAAAACAACTGATATTTGTCGGTAGTATGGCAAAAATAAATTTACTGCAGAAATTTTCATGTTTATTTAAATTAAAATTATAGATCCTCATTGACGTATATGTTCGGAAAGATTTTAATGCTGGCGTGAGTAATGCATGTAACATTATTCTTTCAGGCTAGTTTATTGGAGTTGATAGGACTCTGGATGAATACTAATTTTGATACTTTTATCTGTTGCGTTATAGTTGACTCATCTTTACTCTTCAGACTTGGAGTTTGATCCATGCCATCTACTTGGTCTTGATGAGTACATATCAATTTTTTTTTTTCTTGAAACAGAGAATCTTCAATCCACGTGAATTTGGGTGAATGAGATCTTGAAGAAAATTTCACCAAAATCTTTATTTGTGGTGCTTTGACCACTCCTCGCTTTCATTCTTCTCCTCCATTTCCTGCTGAAATTACTTGCTGACTAATCAGTGACTATACTCATATGATAGCTTCCAATAATGATCTCAGCTGAATTTATGAATTATTTAGTTTACTGGAGAGACATCATAGTCTTTTGTACTTTGCTGCCAAAGATTGTCATGATGTTTAGGCAAGTGGATCCTCATAATAAAATGTTGCCAAGTTGTTGAAAAATCCATGTTCTATGTTCAATTGTTCTTTGAATCTTAGGAAAGCAAGCAGCTGTGAGGAAGACTTTAGGTTAAAAAATTGATAAAAGTCTACAGGAATTTCATCATGGCTGAAAATCCAGCTATATTTTATTGAAGGCATTATGCCATTTACTATTTCAGCCATGTGGCAAATTGTTTCTGAAGTATTATCAAATGCAGTAATTGGGATAAAATTAGGAGAATATTGAAGGAGAATCAGATGGTTTTCCCAAGGATGGTTTGGTGATTCCTGCAGTGGAAAGTAGTCTTACCCAGCTAACTTTAGTTGTGTTTGTTAAAACAAGTACAAAATTAATTAGTGATTCAGAAAAGAAGAACCGAAAATTGTGATACCTGATTTGTCTCATGTGACTGATCACATGAGACATGTTGAAAAATATTTCAGGATTGCAGAGGAGTCAGAGAAATATTATACTAAACATCAACTTCACATGACAAGATCAGCTACTTCCCAAGTTCCACCCTATTAAAGAAAACCAAAGAAGAGAACTCATTAAAGAATATTATATCTGATCCAGAAATGTTACTGGGACTAATCTCAAAGTCAAATTATTCTTCTATTCTACTAAATTCTATTCTGGATTACGTCTATTTGAGCTAATTAACATGCGATTTTATGGTTATTCTTTTCTTCATTGACCTGTGATGTGGTACAATACAATCTGGATTGTATTTTCTATATGCACATATACATATTCTTTTGTTATTCATGGCTGAAGTTTTGATGCAGTGAATTCTGTTACCCTTTTTCTTATGACGTAAGTCTCATTGTTTTGACAAAGTAAAGTCTTGTGTTTTCATGTTCTAGTTAATACTTTTTTTTTTAATATTAATTTGTGTGCATCTTGATTTTTATCTGATTCTCATACATATGTAAGTTTTGTTGAATTGCAGCTATCCTTACTCCAATCTGGCTATAAAATATTCAGATCTATACAGCCTGAACATGCTAATTACTGGGGCACATGTGCTATTTGGGTTAATTTGTTGACTGTAATATCTAAAATGGAGATAGCAACCAAAACCTGATAGCTATGAGTAGGAGTGTGTGTGTGTGTGTATATATAACTACCAACCAAACAGACTTCTATGAGAATATTGCATATATTAATGTCTTTATATGTTAAATTTACCAGACTTGAGCAGAAAGTATATGACAAAAATACAATTGCTAACTTGATTTGTTGAAAAGATATCTCCACAAGAAAAAGCCATCTTATTTTCCTTCTCTTTCCCAAGCTGGCGATTATACCATGAAAACCAGTCAAAGAACCCTGGTTACTCTCTTTGCTTTGTTTCTGGTTCATTTCCTCATGTTTTCTCTGCTGTCTTTTCATTGTGAGAGGATTTATATTTCTTCAAGAAACAAGAATCAACACAGGAGGTTGCTAGTTTCAGCTTTCTCCATGGTTTCTGCAAATGCAAGTGTCTTGGTTCATGAAGCCATGGGGGATCCAGAAAAAGCAATGGCAACAAGTCTACGAAAAGCACCGCCAAGTGCTTCAAATCCTATCCAGAATTGATAAGTTTGACAGATGTTGTGTAGAGATCTCTCTGAGAAAGAGAATTTATGCTGGAAAAAAAGAATTCTCTTTCGACATTTTTGCAGTTGTCCTGCTTTAACTGTTGGACAGGTTAGGAGAATTGGATCTCTATACAGCTTTTTTTTTTTTTTTTATAATAATTAAATTCTTTTTGATTGCTTTGATTTCATACCCATTTCGTTATTCGCTTAGTTTTTGGCAAGATCTTTTTGTCTTGTAGAAGAATATTCAGGAGTAGATCAGGTGAAAATGCATTTACAGAACTCTGTAAGAACCTAGAAATATTAGTGTGGTAATTTTCAGAGATCTCCAGGCTCTTATGGGTGACTTAATGTTTTTACTTCATCAACTTATACCATCTATTTTCTTAGCTTCCTTCTGCAAATTTCACCTTCTCTTCTTTCGAAAACCAATACAACTTGTGGATTCATCATATGAATTATCATCTTCTTACTTAATGCTTCTTTTCTAATCTTAGAATCATAGTATTAAACCTATCATTTTTTCCTGTTTAATACAATTTATAGTCTAATTCTCATACTAATCTCAGTATGTAGAATATAATTTTTCGTATTTGAGTTATTACGACTACTATCTTGAATGATAAAAACTTTGATCTCATCCCTTGAGATGGAAGTACAATTACTAAACGGTACTCCAACCGTTCTAGCTAGGAATTGCTCGGAGCCAAGAGTTTCGAAGATACATTTGATCAATGAATCATACGACGGTAACTAACTTTCTATCGTATCCTTTATTACAGATGTATGCATGACTCCATTTCAGATTTCTGTTCAACATATGTGCAGTCTCCACCATTTTCCTTGTATCTATTTTGGTTTCAGTATTTGATCTGTTAAACCTTCTTTTCTGCTTAAACAGTGATATGGTTTTTGTTCTTGCAGCAGGTATATACAATCAAATTATTAGTATTATTTGACTTTTAATCTTTGTATAAATCTATACAATCAAATTTTTGTTAATGCAGATTTTGGGTATCATATAACATGTACACGGCCATTGCCTACTTAAATTTCGTTCTATGTTCCAACTGAATAAACATATATATATATATATAATATAAATGTGTTAGAAATTTAAATGAATATAACATTTTAGTTATAAGTTAACTTTCTATGTAATTATGTTTAATATATACGTATTAAATAATTAATATCTAAGAATTAAATAAAAACAGAGTAAGTTTAAACTAAACATGAAGTAAAATATTTGATATTTGAGAACAATATAACTGTAACGCTCCAATTTCAAAATTGAACACGTCAAACCATCACACATGTATAATATATATATATATATATATATGTATGTATATGTATAGTTGCCCGCAGCAACCGCCATTATCTAAGCAACTAAAAGAATCATCTAAGTTAGCTGAAACTGAGATAAATGGATTCCACTTTATTGATTACTTCATACAAACAATTCATAAAATTTTAGAATATGCGAGACCGATTTCGTAGATTTAATGTATTAGTGTGTCAGTAAAACTATAATACTTAATTTTGAATTACGTTGTAATTAGATTATTACGAAATTGGTTTAACGAAAATAACATTTCGTAACAAATAAATTTTTTTAATTGTAGTAGTCACCGAGTTAAAATACTCTTTCTCGTAAACTCTTGTACACTTAATCTTCTTACCAGCTTTTACTGTTCTTCTTTGAACCCAGTAATTGATTCTAAATTAACAATGGCTTCTCTTCTGCTGATTCTCCATTTTTCTTCATATGGTTGGTCTGCAATATAAAAATATATTGATCATTGTCTTTGAAAATTCTAAGTGAAGTCACCTTTAAAGTCAATATGGAGAAAAGTCAAGAGAAAGATTAAGTCAAAAGTAATATCACCAGCACCGAAACTTGTAATTTTCCAGGAAACCGTGTAGACTGAGAAAAAGAAGTCCATCAAGTTCATTGCAGATGCATAATTAGACTTTGTTATAAGTAAAGAAAATAAAAAAAGATATCTAAAAATGGCTACTGTTTCTTCCTGTCTGTGTTTGATCTTACCTTTTGTCCTCCTTCTGGTACCCACAATTGCTCAAACTCACAGCAATGTAACTTCAGGCTCATTTCTTACTGCAAAAAAGGATGGATCTTCATGGACATCTCCATCTGGGGAATTCGCATTCGGGTTCCAGAAGATAGGGACTGGATTCTTGTTAGCCATATGGTTTGATCGAATACCTGAAGAAACCATAGTTTGGTCTGCAAATGGTAAAAATTTAGTAGAAGAAGGATCGAGAGTAGAGCTTACAAGGGATGGAGAATTTCGGCTTACTGATACAAAAGGGAAAGAGATATGGAGTGCTGATTTAATTGAAACCGGAGTTTCCCATGGAGCCATGCTTGATTCAGGAAACTTTGTGTTGGTAAATCAGGAGTCTGTGACTTTGTGGGAGAGTTTTGATCAACCAACGGATACAATCCTACCTATGCAGACATTTAACCTTGGGGGAAAACTCTTTGCTCGTTTTTCGGAAACGAATTATTCAAGAGGGAGATTCATGTTTACCCTCCAACAAGATGGAAATCTGCTGCTATCTACCACTCAGTTCCCATTGGATTTTGCTAATTCCAAATACTGGTCTACAGACACTGTAGGTAGTGGCTTTAGGGTCATGTTTAATCAGTCTGGCTCCATTTATCTTACAGCAAGAAATGGAAGCATCCTTCATTTCATATCATCAAATAGAGCTTCAACAAGTGATTTTTATCAGAGACTGATTCTGGAATTTGATGGGGTTTTAAGGCAATATATTTACCCGAAATCTGCTGGTTCTAGTGGTGGAAGGCTTATGGCTTGGTCCACTTTGTCCTTCCAACCGTTAGATATCTGCTTGAGTATGCGTCAAGAAACAGGAAGTGGTGCTTGTGGATTCAACAGCTATTGTGTCATGGGAGCTAATGAAAGACCGAGTTGTAAGTGTCCTCGCGGTTACTCCTATTTGGATCCGGACAACGAAATGAATGGTTGCAAGCAGGATTTTGTTTCACAAGATTGTGATGCAGGACAGCAAGAAGCAAGTCTGTATGGCTTCACAGATATGCCAAACACAGATTGGCCATTATCTGATTATGACCATTTT
>NW_019014575.1:184722-195410 GCF_000150535.2 Carica papaya
TTTATTCTTTAAAATACCAAAACCATTAACATCTTCAACCCCCTCAAAAGTCTTCCTAATTCCTCTCATTCCAGACAACCCAAAACATAAAAACTCATACCCCACAAGTCATGTTCTAATATGTGACTAGTACCAGGAATGACCGAGGAAATGAATGGGAATGAACAAAATGAAACCTTAAGTAATTGCACTATACCAGTCGACATGCAGCCATTTGTTGTGTCACCAAGGGCATGAACATGGAAGCCGTGATGCCCCGGCTTTAGGCCAGAAATTTCACCAGTTACGGTGGTTGGGCCTGGAAAATAAAACAAAAGAAAAAAACTACTATTAGACAAGATAACAACCAGTAAAAAAGGTCAGGATAAACTTAATACAATTTTAGAATACCATCTGCTGCTTGGGTGAAGAAGATAGTTCCACTGACACCCTCACTGCTGCTAAGGACAGCTACAGCCTTCACCATTTTTGTATGTGATCTGGATAATAAAACTGTTAACTTGCATATATATATATATATATATATATATATGTAGTCTCACAGCCATTCAATGTTTACATACGCATAACAAAATGAAATTAACTAATCCTAACTCGATGGTGGAACTGCAAGTGAATTATGCTCATCCAAAGAAAAAATACAGAATATGTCAAAGGCTAGAACAGCACAAGGATGAATGACCAGCTAGAGTAGCAGAGTCTACATATAAATATATATATATATATATATATGTATATCCACCAAATGGGAAATGTCCATTTTCTAATAATTAAAGAACAAAAAGAGTACATAATCAACATCTCTGCCCACTAAATAGGACTCTTTCATACCAGGAAGAATTAGGCAAAATACAACACATATTGATAGCCGAACAGATAGAAACGGGATTTGGTTTCAGAGTAAGATCTGCTTTCAGTTTCAGATTTCTAAATCTATATCAGACAATAAGTTCAAAAACCAAACTCCAAATATATTTAGTCAGATTTCTAATCGCAAACCAAATCAACCATGTAAATAAAAAAGTGTATACATATCGCTATATGAGATCTGAAAATAAATTGTCCAACCCACAAACAGAGAAGCACAAAATCATCATCATCATAACAGAACACATACCCTAAAAACACAATCCATCAATTAACAGCAAAACCAACATAACAAAAAATGAAAAAATATATAGCAAAAAGATAAAATTCTCAACGCAAAAGTGCACTTTTCACACAACAGAAACAAGATCTTCGATAGAGAAATATCAAAAGATCAAAACAGAAATCAAGTCATAAAAATCAACCCATTAGAACCCAGAAAAGATAAAGGAAGAACAGAAAGGAAACAAAAAAAACAAAAATGAAAATCTCCCAATAATTCCTGCATGATTGAAAGTGAGGGGGGAGGAAGAAAGATCAAGCAGATTATACCTCAGAACACCCCGTACGAATAACAAGTAGGGGGAGAGTGTGAATGAATGTGAAGGAAAAAGGGTTTTCACTAATTTATAGAAATGTGTGATTTTTCAATTAATTTTTCTAATATTTATCTCCATCACCTACCACCAATGCGGTGGCTGGCTGGTAAAATTTAATGTTTGGTAAACTGGAAAATCTGGAAAATGGGTTTTTTAATCTTTCAAGTGAAAAGAAAAGTAAGCGAGCTTGGCCATTTGGGTGGTGTGCAAGAAACAGAATACTGTAGATGGGCTTCTTCTTCGAGGATCAGACTGTCGGAGCCCGGTGCAAATGGGTTTCTGATTGTATAAGGAAAATCGATTCATTGGAAATGTGTGTGTGTGTGTGTGTGTGTGTATATATATATATATGTATTTTTAACTATATAATAATACTAATGACTATTCTTAAGTGTGAGGAAATATTTTAATTAATTTCTGTAACGTAACTTTTTACTAAATGTAGTAATTATGGCCTCCTTTTTTGACTGAGGAAAAGAAAATATAATATATATACACATATAATTATTGATTATAGTGATAATTATATTCGTGTGAAAGGATTTAACTTACAGCATTTAGCTTATATATCAAAATATTATGTCGTCATAAAAAAAAAATATATATACTACTATTATTTGATTAATCCGAATTTCAAGAAATTATAATCACTAATACAGTGTTATAGTGTTTTATATTTTTGACTTTTTAAAAAAATTACGAATTTAAATTTTATTAAAAACGTAAAATTTGAAATCTTATAAATATAATTGATTAAAATATTAGTAGAATTGTAGTGATAAAATTGAATCTAATATAAATATAATATATTAGTATATTAGTAAAAAAAAAAAATTTAAAAATAATACATTAGATTAATTGAATAGCGAAGAAATATTTAGAGTTAAAGATTCCCAAACGTAAAACCTAAAAAAATAAGTTTGCAGATCTAGCAATCTCATAGACCATCACATTACATTGTCTTCGAATCTACTTAACTGTGATATCTGATTTTATTTTCAGTAAGTCTCAGCAGTTTGTTATAACGAGTCTAAATTCCAAATTGTCATTCTCATTCCTAGTTAACACATTAACTTGTTCTTTCATCCTATCAATCTTTTATGAAAGCACGTGTTTGAGGAAGTAAAAAATTTTACGTTTGTTCCTGCTAATTAAGAATGGTAATACTAAGTACCTATCATGATATGTACTCCTATGTATCATTAGAAGATCGTTCAAGTGAGATCGTAAGTTAATATAACTCATTTCAATAAATGATGATGTATTTGAGCGAAAGAAACATTTTTGTTACTGTTAAATATAACTAATTAAATTTCGTTAATTAGATAGGTACAATAGTTTAAAAAGGATCCGATTTAATTTTTCATAAAAAATATAAAAAAATAAATATTTTATTTTTTAATAATAAATTTTCAATAAGTGAATAAATTATTATTTATAATATTTAAATTAACTTTGTAACTCAAATTCTTTAAGACAAAATTTTAACATAAAATATCGTAAGATTATATTTTATCACATTCGGTATGATGTCAACCCATATTTCTCAAGGCCTTCGGCCATACTGATCACATCAATCGCACAAGAATTTTTGATTCAAATCTTACAGGCTGTAGATTCAAGATTCAAGAGATTAAAAGGAAAAAAAAAATGCAATAAATAAATAAATACAGCAATATCAAGGCTCTTCTCCTTTCTTGTATAATGAACAAACAGAAGAATGAACACTGTCCGAAGTGCCGGACGGTGTATCAAAAGTCAGTTTCCATATGTGATATGGGAACAGAAGCATGCTCGAGTCCTTTGCGAGATCGTTGCCAAAGCTGGGTCTCGATATTTAACTTCTTGAGTTCTAAAAGACCACGCTCAACTGCAGAGGCAGGGAAAGCACATTATGGCATGGACTAGAAACAACTCCAAGAAATCGCTTGATTTCATGTTCACATGTTCGATAAAGAAAAATTTGATGATTTATGACTCCTGTTTGGTGTGTGCGTGGGTAACTGGTGTTTTCAATCGCGAAGAAGTAGTTTATGCTATAAGTATACATTAATTTGGTATCTAAACTCGTAAATTATTTTATAAATTTTACCAGTTGCTCAGTTTTTATTATAGTAATAATAAAAAGGAATATTATGTCTATGTATATACTACACAAAATAACTTCTCTGGCTCAAACACACTGAACTAATCACAAAAAGCCATGAAAGGTACTTGGTTTTTCTGAAATCCACCACAAGACACAATAGCGTGATAAACAAGGAACAACCATATGTAATTAAGTTGGGAACGGAAGGACATGTAGTTTTCTCGTAATTTTGTTTCTTGTTTAGGAATGGTTTTCTGAATTTCTAAGAAACAAGATGATGGGAAAAAATTAAATGCAAATTCCTTAAACCTTAAGGAACGAGGTTTAAGGAAAGAGAGTAAAGCAAAGAAAGAGAGAATACCGTCAACTGCATCATGTGAACTGGAATACCGAGCACCGTGATTTATCCAGAACTGCAGACGCTCATCCGCAACGTCAGGTTCAATTGCATGGTTCTTAGCTCTTCTCCAAAATATATAAGCCAAGCCTACATAAGTATAATAAACAAGAACATAAGCAGTAACAATCAGTGAAGATGTGGTTTCAGACTAACTCAGACAACATATGTAGACTCCGAACTCCATCCATTATTTTATTCCTAAAGTTTAGTTTAGTTCAACTTCCAGTTAGTAATGAGAATACAGTGGAAATAGAATAAATTTATCGTTGTAATTCAAAATCAATTCCATATTTGATTCAAATTGGGTATGCTTGTAATTTCATACTTGACGGATAACGGTATGACAATTGTATAATTGAAGATATGAGGGAATCGGATCCAATAATGCATTATATGTGGAAATGAGGAATAAATTTTAAATACCCATAACTAAAATTTAGGAATTGAAAGAGCATAAAATAGGTTTAAACCAAATGCTATGGAAAAAAAGATAAAAGGAAATAGGATAGACAATCCACATTTAAATTTACTCAATGATATAGTCATTTCAGTTGCAACAATAATCTTGTGCTAGTTTCTAGCAGGTTCAGTATATTTTTGCATAGCCCCTTCAAATAATTCCTTACGAACTACATTCTTTTTTGGAAGCTCTCTCTGTGATAAGAGAACCAAGAAACAACATAATTGGACAGAGCCACGGATGTGTTGCCCTGGATTTCTTTGGACTGAGATGAGTTATGGAAGGCTTCGTAACTAAAGATATTTGCCTGTAGCTGGGCATCAAGGGTGACAAGGACAGGAAAAAAACTTATATTTTTATATCCTTGGCAACCATTTCGGTCATCTGGAAAGAAAAAAAAGGTTTTGAGGAGTTAAATTCTCCTTTACTAGAATTAGAGATCTATGGCTCCAGATGTTAGATTTTTTATTAAGAGTCAGATTTTTTATTAAGAGTCATCGTCCTTCTTTTTATAATTCTGGTGGCAGAACCTTCATGCCTGCTATATAATTTATGCCATCTCCTTCTTGAGAGAAGAAAAAAAAGACTTGGAGCAAAAGTTGATATAAATACCTGCTTAAAACGCACATCTTCAGACTCCTCTTCACTCAGTGCTGAAAGAAAATGATTATAGAGAACTCATTGAAGTACAGAAAACAAGTAGAGTTCTTTGAGAAAAAGGTTCGTCAAGAAAGTTACGAGCAATCAAACCAAATACAAAAAACCTAAGCATGGAAGATCTTGGAGAGAAAACTTCTTCTTCAAGAGTATATTGTCGATTCTCAAGCTTAAGAAAACCTTATTCTCAAGCTTAAGCTTATGTTATTAGATTAACATCTTTCATTCTGCAGTTCTAGGTGCAAAAGGAGAAAAGATAGAAGTAGTCAGCTACATGATAAGCTTACCAAATGCTTCAAATTGTCCCTCAGATAGCAGTTTGATATCACCTACACCCATCGTAAGGGACAAAATATAAGAGAAAAAAGGTTGAGGGTGTCAGTTAATGAGAACTGAGACAAGAATTGTGGAAGATCTCCAAATGATAATAAAAAGAAAAATAAAGGACTTGGCAGCCATATTAAAATTCAGATATTCCTAAAATCACATAGAATCAATCAAAGATACAATTGCTTTTCAACTGATATCCGGTATATAAGAGAAACAGAAGTTATCTATTGATAGCTAATTATTAAGAAACTACAAAGCCATAACTTAGCACCTGAAGTACTAGATTTTGATGAAGTCTTCTGTCGATTTTGCGCCATGGCAAGGGCAATGGCATCCTCTACCTTTGAATAAAAACTACCAATTAAAACCACTAGTTGCAAAGGGTTAAGAAAGTAGTGAAACCAATCATATGCATTGTAACTTTACATTAAGACAATGTTTATCCACCTAGAATATCCAACAATAAGTAAATAACAGGATCAGGGTAATTTGAATTTTCCAATATAAACACAAGTAGCCCAATGCATAGAACCATGGCAGAGTAACGACATCTAATAGAGTCAATGTTATGAATTTCTAAGAGAGAGAGAGAGAGAGAGAGAGAGAGAGAGACAGATAGCGGAGGGAGTGGAGAGGAAGAAACTGAATGCTAATAAGTGAAAATTGCAAAATAAAATGTACTTGAAGTAGTTAGGAGCTTTAAGTTACTTAAAACAAATAAACTTCTTTTTGAATATATAGTTACACAGGATAAAATGCTGATTTTAAAAAAATCAGTTGTTTTTTAAATATATATTCATTACAAAATATTTTATGACTTACATTATTTTATTTATATATTGTTAATTTAGGAAGATATCAAGAGAGTAGTTAACTAATTTTGTTAAATTCAAAAATTAGAATCTAAAAAGTTAAGAACAGAATGCTTAACTTTTTTCTTCTCAAATTAGTTTTAATAACCTAATAAATATCTTGTTTCTTTGTTACCAAACGCTGAGATTGGAACATGATACTTAAAGCTACTTATAAATACTAAAAATAAGCAGTCCCAAGCACTTTCTAAATGAAATGGTACAAGAATTGATAGAGAAAAGAATAGGACTAGACTCTATTATATGATACAGATTGCTTAGTGTAGACGTTCATATGAAGCAAAAAGACATGGCTATAAAGACACAAGGCTTCAAAATGGTAAAAAGACATAGTTGAGAATAAATATAGGATTCACATAAATACTTGTCTGCAGTAAACGAGGTTATGACAAAAACCTTTAATGAAGCTAGTTCCCGCAGACCTTTGTCAACTAAAAGCATGCTTTCAACATTTCCCTCTCCAGACATTTCACGCAAGTCTCTTAGAGCTTTTGTTCTTTCCTCAGCATCATCACTTTCTGCTCAACAATGATAACGTGGGGAGTGATTATAAGTAAAACTTAGATGTTTTGCTCCCACCCAAGGATCTTTCAATGGGTATGCAATATGCAAAAACTGAAGTAAAAAACTCTTTGCTTTTTGTCCAGTCAACATGCTCCAAATCAGTGAGCAGGCTACCATAGTCGCATGCATCAAGGTGACCTTTTACCTGGTAAGTTCTCCTCTTTAGCACTTTGTCCAGCGGATAATACAACTTCAAGAGGAAGAGGAGCAAATGATAACCAGTACTCACACTTTGCTCCAGCAATCTCTGATTGAATACCTGGAAAAATTCCATCATGCTTGAAACATCTAATAAAATTTTAGGGGAGGCTGTATTTAATGCAGAACAAATGAGGTCTAGTCCTAATCCTGCGAATAAATGAGAATTATAAGGGAGAAATATATAAATAGAGAAAGACTAAAGGAAGTAAGGGATTAAAGTGAAGAACTATAAGGTAGAAATAAATAGAAATGGAAGATTAAAGGGAATAAGAAGCATGGAAAAGAAAATTTAGTAGATAATCAGGGCTAAACCCTGGCAAATGTTCCTCCATTCAACATTGTCTACTATAATCTATGTTATTGACCTCTATATAAGTACTAATTACAATCATGATGGCAACTAATATGGAAAATATCAAAATAATAACGATGAAAGCAATAATTTCTAAATCCTCCTAAAACTCAGACCAAACCCAAATAATGTAAATAAACGAAAGATACTAAATAATAATAATAATTACAAAAAGTCTGCTTCTATTCTCTATCCCTACTACATTTGTCTATGTGGATTCTTCTTCTTCCTGTATCATTTTCAATGGTAAAAAAAGTTCTACATATGATACCTAGGAACACAAAAAGGAAAATCATGAAAAGTTTTGGAAAAGATTATTAGCAGCATTACCATGTTGAACACATAGACCCCAATACCGAGCAAGCCAACATCTCTTCATAACAACCTCTTCCTAACATAAAACAGCAGATGACATCACTATGTACAAAAAAGTAACAAAATGCAACTGAAACTTATGTGTTTAGAATTCAGAATGAACCATCTCTTCCTCAGTGAGTATCATTCTTTGAGTCATGATCCGAAGAGATTTAAGTTCAGATTCAGCTTCTTGGAGCAGCTCCAAAGCAGATGTTGCTTCGTCCCTAGCAGTCTAAATAATATTTTGAGAAGCTTTTGTTATAGAGAATAGGACTTTGTAACAACTCTTCAAAAGATAATAAAATAATTAAAAGGAAAGGGCAAAACGTACAAGGTAGAAGTTCTGGATACCTCAGCTTCTGTTTGAAGGGAAACAATATCTTCATCTCTATTCCCGTGAGTTTGTGCTGCAACTCTCAGAGCAGCCTACAAGAAAAGATGTCATAAAGTCCCCAAATTCTTAAATTATTTCATGACACAAGACAGAATTTCTATTGATTACATATCAGCATGTCAAGAAGCTTGTATGGTATCGGCCTAAATGGCACCTTATATGTACTTGAAATCATCAATTCAATATATTAATGCAACTTATACAAGCATCGAAAATGATGAACTAAATTTGGAAGTACCTAGTACACGAAGCAAATCAAGAAAACAGTAGTAGACTAGTTCTTGTGAGTTATTGGAAGTTGAGACAAAAACTGAAGGTGCTCCTGAATTTTTCCCAACGTAAAAATATTGGATTGGCGGGAGGATAGTAAATTTCTTCTGAGATAAAATTTGGTAAAAATTTGATGAAAAAGCTATTGACAATTCATAAATGTACACTTGAGTTGTGACTGGTCAAAGATACTCTGAGAACTTTTAGTAAAAGCACTTTTAATATCAAATATATATGACATTTGGTAAAACCCACTGTGAAAACTGTTACTAATGTAAAATATGTCATTATGTTTGATGAATTATGATGTAAAATAAGTAATAGCTATATGTTTTTCTTAATATTTCTCTCATATTTTGAATTATTTTTTAATATAATTTAAGTTTTATATGAATTTAACATAAAAGTTAATTTTGAATTCTTCATTATTTTTTTTTAAATTATTTATGCTAAACTATTCTTTAAAAGATACACTTAGATAGAGAGAAAGTGGGGTAGAGAGAGATAGAGGAATAATATTTTATTCTTTTTCATTTGGATGAATGTTGTAGTGTCATCAAATTGGAAGAAGTATGAAAACACATGGTAACAAGTAAACAATGTCATATCAGGAGAATGCAGATGTTCTACCACACATGAAAACTGCACCTTGAATGAACAAGGATATGACATAAACGTAGAGGACTATTTCAGACATATCCAAGTCTTGATTCACAAATAGAATAGGGAAAATCTATATATAGAATCATGCAAGAGATGATACTAGAAACATGGTTTTTGGTAAATGATATGATTAATATGTACATGTGACATGGTTTAACATGGAAAGAGTAGCACTATTGTGTACGAACCTCTCTTTGCTGCAATGCTGCCTCCTTCCTGAAGCGAGAAATATACTCAAGAAATGAGTACATAAGAGGAGCATGGTTAGATAAACAGATAAGCACATTAAAGCTTACCTGCTTAATAAACGGGCATCTAAAGTTACACCTTCACCAAGAGTTGCAACCTAGAAAATTTTGAATTTATTAATCTAAAAAATGATAAAAGCATCCAAATAGATGTACCAGAAAACAGTGTTAAGAGATATGATCACAAAGACAAGGAAATGGAAAAAATACGATAAAGAATTACTAGGAAAATGGATGTTTTAGAGAGTGCAGTTATTATGACAGAATTTACAGTGAGTGTTATAAATTATTAAATGCATGATCTACATTATTGTGTAGAGGCATATATCTAGGGCTTATATATTAGATTATAAAAATCTACCTGTTTCTCAAGCTGCCGAGCTCTTGCATCTGCTTCCTCACACCTCTCCTCTGCAAGTCGAAGCTGGGGAAGCACAAATCATTATGGAGTGCCAAAAAAGATATGCAATAGCACTACAGATTTACTCTATTTATCACTACGCTCAACCCGTGAATATGAGTAAATAATGCTGCCACAGCAATTTCCAAATGACAGTGCTCACTCGAATGATAATCTGTTCGTTTGGAGATAACAGTGGCAGGCAGCAATTTTTAAATATTATTGGCCCTTCAAATCTATAGAGTAACATATTCCGCAACCAAATAACAAGACTCTTAAACATGAAACACTTTACCAACAAAAGCAGACTCGAACAATGATATAGCAGCAAAAAAAGAAAATATGAATGAAATTTATTGGCATCACCTTTTCAAGCAAACTTTCATTTTCTTCTTGTAGCATATCAAGCTGCCATGAAAGTACACCTCATTTAGCAGAACAAGAAAAAAGTACCATAAGAACTTCTTTATGGTCCTCAGTAAAGTTTAAAGTCAGAAGATTACAACCTCAACGGACAAAAAAGCAAAATGTTATGCACGCAATTACCAAATATTCCAAGTAAGGAGATATAAATAATGGGCCTACAACTCAAAGCCTGTTTTGTCATCTCAGAAATGGCCATACCTCATCTTGCAGAGCAGATGGACGCTGCGTGCTAATTTCTTTTAAGTTGCTCATACTCATTTCTAGGGTCGACCTGCTTATTGAAGGAAACTACAAAGAATTAGTTTCTTATGATACACCGGAATGAAATTGGTGGTTTAGAGTCACAAAATGACCTTTTATCTTTGCGACTCTCAGCCAGCACCTCTAATGAAATTACAGAAGAGGACGCTTTAGTGATATAGTACTGTTGCACGCACCATGGAGACTGTCTTGATCGGGCGGCTTGCTGTTATGGAACGAGCAGAAGGGAGTTGATCCATGGAATTAATGACTGAGATGATCGACTTGTCCTGATGATA
>NW_019014575.1:253049-266418 GCF_000150535.2 Carica papaya
GGAGACCCTCTTTCTCTTTAATTATTTCTCCTTTATGTGAAAAGATTGTGGTGTACTATTCAAGATATCATAGTTAAAGGAGAGTGGAGACCCCTAAAGCTTAGTGAAAGCAAGCCATTTTTATCTCATCTCTTACTCGTTGATGATCTTATTCTCTACTCAGAAGCCACTAAATCTAGAATCTTTTTCTCTAGGAATTTTAACCTAAAAAGTCATGAAGCGTTAAACGAGTGGAACACTATTCCCCATATTAACAATCTCAATAAGTATTTAGGGTCCCCCTTCTCCAATCAAGGACCATGAGATGTATGCACCTTAAGATTGTTGATCGTGTTAAAAAGAGGCTTGCTAGGTGGTAGGTTACCCACTTATCTATAGCGGGTCATGTTACGTTAGCCAAGTCTATTATATTAATACCCTCTTGTTCGATACAAATCATCTTCCTCCCATGCATATTAAAAAATAACTCAATAAAAACCCACTAGGGAATTCATCAAGGGTATGAGAGAGGGTGTCTATAAGGCTCATTTAGTTAAGTGAGAGAGGTTTTGTCAAACTAAACAGATGGATGGCCTTGTTATATGGGCACATCATATTACTAAAAGTGTTATTCATCTCTCCCAACCTCCTGAAGCTCTCAATCCTTTCTTGTATTTGGATTACAGTGATATGACTTGGGCCCGTATAACTGCTAATAGCATGTAAATTTGTTTCTTCTCATCTTTAGGAAAAAAATGAGCACTCTTGTTTGAATTTTATTATGAGTAAGTTTATATTCGAAAAGGTTTCTAAATATTTGGGAAAAGCTTACAAGAATTTTAAAATTTTAATATTGTGAAAAAAAAATTGGATATAGGTAATGTTCTATGAATAAAAATAAAATAAGAATATGACATCTTGTACTTCATTTATTAAAATTGATTACCTTTAATGTGGTTCGATAAACACATTTTTTCGATAATGTTTATTGCAAAATGAATTTTGATGTTACTAATTCGAGGTCGGGTCTATTCGTAATTATAACAAAATATGAGTAATATTGCTTGAGTTTTCTTATGAGTAAATTCCTATTTTTTGAGAGATTTCTACATGATAGGAAAAAACTTGGAAGACTTTTGAAATTTGTATGTTGTAAAATAAATCATATTTAAATAAAATTCCATGAATAAAATGAAAATAATAATATTGCATTTTGAGCTTCATTTATTCAAACTTGTATATTGATTACAACATCGTGTGGCTTACAATTAGTTTCGTTTGAACCCGCAAACACGTGTTTTTAAATCACTTATTACAAACTAGATCTTAAGTCATTAATTTAAGATATTCTTATAATCCAACACTCAAAAATTTTAAATAAATCTTTAACAGATATGCGTATCATAAACATAAAAGCAATAAGATCTTGTAATAAATAATTTAGATATTTCATTAGAATTATATATACCTTTGTTGCTTACGCCAAGAAGCCAATAAAAACAAACTTTCAACTCTATTTGTCTGGACATTCTCTCTTGCTTCTTGTGGACCTAAGAAGCATTTGTAAGTTTATCTTCAAGTTTTTGGATATTTTAAAGAACTTTTTAGATCATACATCCAAGGTCTTTTAAATCTCTTTTGTTTGTATTGTTTATGGACTTCCCAGCTAAGTGTTCAAATGATATTAGCATAATTTCGTCTTCACAGCTTTTCTTACGTTGTATCTCAACTCGATCATTCATTTTCTTATCCTGTTCTTTGAGAAATATCTTCTGACTCACCATCATTTTGTTGCGATCGATATTGGATATATTGTTAAAATCCACCAAGACTTGGTGCATCCATTTTACAGAAGGCAAAACCTTAAGTTTCACACTGTAATGATTATAGATGATTACACCTACACTAAATCCATATAAAGTGGTCAATTCACCTACCTTTTTCAGTAATCCCTTCATCCTTTTGTTGAAGGTCATCTTTCTCGCTTTATCATTAACTATGAAAGTGATTTTTATCTTCTTCGTGGCCATGCTTGATAGAGGAAAAGTGATATTGAAATGAAGTTAAAAGTTTTTTTTTCTTTAGTTTCTTGGCCCATAGAATTGAAGACATATACAGTTTTAAATAGATATCCAAATTATTCATTACAAGATCTAATTAGCTTTATGTTTATGCTGTGCAATGTTTAATTTTCTTAATTATGATATTTTTCTATATTATAAGTTTTTATGTAAATTTTTATCAGATATGCACAGCATAAACATAGAGCTAACTAGATCTTGTAGTGAATAATTTAGATATATCTTTAAAACTATATATACTCTTAGTTCCATAGGCTAAGAAAATCAAGAAAAAAGCTTTCAACTTCATTTCAACATCAATTTTCTTCTACCAAGCATAGTTAGGAAGAAGATAAAAATCACTCTTATAGTTGATGATAAAGACAAAAAGGTGAATTTCAATAAAATGACGAAAGGACTATTGAAGAAGGTAAGTAAATTGACCACTTTATATGGAGTTAATTCAAGTGCAATCATCTATAATCCTTACACTGTGAAACTTGAGGTATGGCCTTCTGCAATGGGATTCAACCAAGTTCTAACGGATTTCAATAGTATATCTGAAATTGATCGTAACAAATGGTGAGCCAAAAGGGATTTCTCGAAGAAAATGCTAAGAAAATGAATGATCAAATTGAGAAACAAGGTAAAAACAAATCATGAAACCAAAATTATGCTAATGTTATTTAAACACCTAACCGAGAAGTCGACAAACAATACAAACAGAAGAAGTTTAAAAGATATTGAATATATGATCCAAAAAGTTGTGAAAAAAATCCATGAACTTAAAGATAAACTTATAAAAACTTCTCAGGATCCACAAAAAGTAGAAGAAGATGTCCAGGTAAATGATGAGGACAATAACTAAATCGTCGTGTAAACTAGGCCATGAACATCCATGGAATTAGGGTTTAGAGAAATGAGTTTGGGTAAAGAGGATAAGAATATCGAGAATATTATTGGCTTTCTTTGTTAATACCTTTTTTATTAAATAAATGTAGTTTAATATTAAAATGTAAATATTGATATTAATCTTACTTGTCTATTTTTAAGTTATTTAATCTTAAATTTTTTTTATATATTTGTATTCAGAGGTTAAAACATATTTAGATGTTATATGAGAATTAATAATTTTTTTTATAAGATAACAAAAAGTAAACTAGGAAAAAAATCATAAAAACAAATTGAAATAAAGAAAATTTTCAAGAGCTTAAATTATACTTTTAAATGTAAAAATATATATATATATATATATGACAAGTATTTAAAAAAATCCTCAAGAATGGTCTCAATAATAATAAAATAAAATTCAAGATAGCTATGAAAACAAAAGGCAAAATAAATTATAAAGCATTAGTAAATAAATTTATAAAGAAATAAATGAGATTCAATTAGACCTCTTGCAGCCAATTAAACGACGTCGAACCAGAAACAACTTGTCTCTGAGTCTTCAATTTCCTCTACAATTACACTCAACAACTTATTTCTATTTAAAAATAATCCGATTAGAATTCATGATATCATTTATTAAATTAATTTTTTTAAAAAAATATTAGATAAATTATATTATAAAAATATATAGATTTCATCAATATTTTCCTTATTTTAACTCTAATAATATATGATAGATTTTAATTATTATTTTATTTTTATATTTATTTAAATTACAATATAAATAAACACAGGAGAACGTACAATCTAGTTCAAATTTATAAAAGAAATAAATTTATTAATTATATTGCATAAAAATATTGTTTAAGAATATAAAATTTGATTTAAAAAATATTTAAATATTTTTAAGTATAATATTTTATACTTTTATATAAAACTATATGATATTTTATTGAGTTATTATTTTTACATATTTGGCATGTCTTTTTATTAACTTTTTAATTACATTTTTTTATAAAATTAGATTGATCATTAAATTATAGTTAGGAAATTCATTGAAAAATTATATTTTAATAATATTTCATCCTCATCACCATAACCGAACATCTTCATGAAACAAAAATCAACCTGAGAAAACAATAGCTTCCAAACCATTGAAATGTTTGTGTTTTTCACCCTAATTTTCATTTGTCTTTACCTTACTCTTGTACAATTAACCTATATATTTCGGTTAGGGTTTTTCACAGTGCAATCTTTCTTGCTAAACTGAAAAAAAATACCAGTTTTTGGAAAAAATTGCAGTCTTCATCTTCCATTTTGGTCCCGAAAAATCCTAACTCAACTTTTGAAGGGAGGGGCTCTGTAGGCTTGGGATTTTATGGATGGATATCTGAGTGTCATGGTTTGCTGCATAATTTGATCTTGAATGTGTCCTCGCTTCTCTTCGCGATCTACTTAAGGTTTCAAGTGATGAACAGCTTGTCGAAGCTATCGAGTGGAAGGTCATATATTAGGATTGTGTATTACAATTTTCTCTGGTTCATTAGTTTTCTCAATCTTGGTTTGTGTTGTTTGCAGGTGTGTGAGCTTTTCAATTCAGTTCATGAACATCAAAATTTTTTTCTTGGTTTCTTGCTTAGAAACCCACGAACAATATGGACAAAAAAAGATTTAGAGACAACAGAATGCCTTCATATTCGATGGGAATCCACTCAGTTTGGAGGAATTAAGACAGGAGGTCTTAAGAATGACTGAGTACACCTTCCAAGCCTCTAGTATCAGGTCTACCATCTCTAGCCATCACGTTCAGAAGCAGGAGAAGCTCATCAGTTGGACACTACCACCCCAGAATTGGATCAAGATCAATACGGATGGGGCCCTCCGAGAAAGCAACAACACTACCTGTACTGGTGCGCTTGGGAGGAATAGCAATGGTCAGTGGGTTGGGGGGTATCTTAGGAATATTGGTGTCTATTTCGTTCTTTAAGCAGAGATGTAGGGGACCTTGGATAGCCTTGAGTTAGCTTGGAATCTTAGCTCGTGCCATATTATCTTAGAGATAGATAGTGCTCTCATCATTCAGGTTCTGAATAAGGTTCTTAATAATGATGTGCTTCTGGTCAACACGAATTCCAACCTTATTCTAGCTATCAAGGTTTAGTTCATGAAAGATTAAACTATCAAGATACAATATGTCAATCGAGAAAGAAATTAGTGTGCGGACTATCTGGTAAATCAAAATTTTGACCAACCTCTTGGACTATATTGCCTATAGCACCCTCCTACGAAAATTCTAAGCATCATTAGAGAGGATCTCATCAAGGTCTCCTAGCCTATAATGTATAATATCTAGGCATTTCTTCTTTCTAAAATATTGTGTTTGTTTTTCCCCTTG
This sequence comes from Carica papaya, assembly GCF_000150535.2. Next base: position 258,375 of record NW_019014575.1, read on the forward strand.
TACCAAAAAAAAAAAAAGATTTAGAACATCTTAAATTTATGATCCAAAGAGAACTGAAAAATATTCAATGAAACAACGTCGAATTGGAAGAACTTGTCTCTAGATCTTCCACATCTTATGCACTTATACTCAACAATTTATTTTTATTGAGTAATGTATTTATTATTTAAAAACTCACTTGGGAATTCATCTTGGTTAAGAGAGAGGGTGTCCATGAGGCTCACTTGTTTAAGTGGGAGAGGGCTTGTCAAACCAAGTAGATGGATGGCCTTGGGGTGCATGATATGCTACTTTAGAACATGATGTGTTCTTATAAAGTTTGGTTAACACCTCATCAATGAAGGTGAGAGCTTTTGGGCTAAAATTCTTAAACCTATTAATTTCCTAACACTAATGTATTCAATATCGAGGAAACGAATTAGAAAAGCTCCTTAATATTGAATGGCGCATTCGGTCAATTGGCTTAAGCTCAACATGAATGGTCTTATTCAAGGTGATCCTGGCATGGCTAATGCAAGTAATCTTATTCGTGATAGTGATGGTCACTTGGTGGCAAGATTTATTTACAATGTTGGGTCTTGTTATCCACTTATTGCTAAGATTATGGGGGCTTTAGCGGGTTTCAAGATGGCTTAGGATAAGGGAATCAAACAACTAATTTTTGAAGTAAACTAACTTTCCCTTGTAGATATTATCTAACGTCATGATAAGATTGACCCCTCAGTTTTTGATTTAGAGTTATAGTTGAAAGACCTCATTTCCCATTATTGGGAGGTCAACTTTGTCCATGTTTTTCGGGAGGCAAATGAGTGCGTTGATCACCTTGTTAGATGGACACACCATATTTCTAAGAGTGTTATTCATCTGTTCCAACCTCTTGAAGCTCTCAACTCCTTGTATTTGGGCTGCTGCAATACAACTTCGCTCTTGCTTGATATTACTAAGTTTTTGTTATAGAGTTTTCTACATATTTGGGAAAAGTTACAAAAAAAAAATTAAAATTTTCATAATGTGAAAAAAAAATCATATACAGATAATATTCTATGTGTTAGAAAACTCATGAAATTAACCTATAATTTATAAAATAATTTTATAAATATTTTTTTAAAATCATTTTTGCATAGTATCACATACAATCACATTAACGTATAATGAACTGCACGTAATTTTCACGAATAAATATCTCTTGTAAAAATCTAAACTTTTGAAAAAAAAATTAACAAAAATCTCTTCTTCTTCTTCACAGAAGTAGAACTTTGTGTTGAGAGAGAGAGATAGTGTGTAAGTTTTTTCGGTACGTGTTTCTCTTTTTTCTTATGTTGTTTTTTTCTTACAGAACAATAAGTCGGTAACTTCCCATTTCTTTTGGATGCGGTAACTAACCACAATTTTTTTTATTTTTAATTTTAAACTAACAATTACCACTAATCCAAAGGGTCATGTCCCATCATAGGTGACCCACCCGATTAAATTTAATACTATGAATAAAAATAAAATAAGAATGTGGCATCTTGCACTTTATTTATTGAAATTATTTCTTGATTATATTTATTTTGGTTTGAATTGATAAACACCTTTTTTCAATAATGTTTGTTGCATATTGAATTTTGATGTTTTTAATTTGAGATTTGGTCTATTCCTAATTATAACAAGAATATGAGTGATATTGATCAAGTTCTCTATTTATTAAATTCCTATTTTTTGAGAAATTTCTCAAAAAGTTAGAAGAATTTTGAAATTTTCATATTATAAAATAAATCATGAATAGATAAAATTCCAATAATAAAACAAAATAAGAATATGTTATCTGAACTTCATTTATTAAAACTTATGTATTGATTACTGCATAGTTTGGTTTATAATTAATTTGGTTTGAACCAACAAACACATGTTTTTTTTAAATCGCACATTTCAAATTGAATCTTGAATAATTAATTTGAGATACTCTTATAATCCTACACTTAAAAGTTCTTTATTTTCCTCATAATCTTATAAGCAATATTTTATTGCAACAATCTTAGGTTTTTACAATTATATTTATTTTCCTACGTTTATACAATTTAAAACTAATTTTTAACAGATACATGCAGTATCAACATAGAAGCAGTTAAATCTTATAATAAATTATTTGAATATCTCTTGCAAAATATATATATACCCTTTTTACCTTGGCCAAGAAAAAAAAAGAAAAAAATAACTTTCAATTCAATTTTAGTATTGGTTTTTTCTCTATCAAGCATGGCCAAGAAGAATATCAAAATTGCCCTCATAAGTAACAAAACAGCCAGAAAGGTGACCTTTAACCAGAGGAAGAAGGGGTTGCTAAAGAAAGTAAGTGAACTAACTACTTTGTATGAACTAATGCAGGAATTGTCCTTTATAGTCCTTACAATGTTGAGCTTGATGTTTGACCTTTGTCAACGGGAGTCAACTAAATCTTGAAGGATTTCAACAAGATGCCCCATATCAAGCGCAGTAAAAAAATGTTGAGCCACGAAGCATTCCTCGAAGAGAGACTCAATAAAATCAACAATCAACTCGAAAAACTGTATAAGAAAAATTGTGATAATGAGGTTAAGCTAGTCTTATCTAAATGCCTCGCAAAAAAGTCCCAGAGCAATTTAGACATAAGAGATTTAAAATATCTTGAATGCATGATCCACCAACTTATGATAAATTTCCAGGAAAATAAATATTAACTTGAAGAAACACCTCACAATCCACAAGAAGTAGGAAGAGATGTCCAGGCAAATAGTGAGGACGACAAACCAAATTGCTGATCAAACCAAGCCATGAATATTCATGGAGTTACGAGTTAGAATGATACTTCTTTGGTTAGTATCTTTTTCTTATTAAATAAATGTGGTTTAGTATTAAAATTTAAATAATATTGATAAATAATTTAAATTTTTTAATCTTAAATGATAAATGAGCCTCAGGATGCTATATTCTCAAAATGCAAGAAAGAGAATGGCTTTTAACAACTTCAACATCATAAAATAATTTTATATCTTGTCCATAAATAGTTTCAAAGATAATTACCGAAATGTTTGTTTCGAAAAAAAATTACCGAAACGTAAAAGCATATAACACGTGATAAATTAAAATTCCTCTTGTGACTAATGGACATTATCCACATTCGGATCAGAACTATTATAGAACATATATCTATCATAGACCTATGTTATTACCATAAGGGTTTGTGCCTAATTATTACAAAAATATGAGTGCTCTTGCTTCAATTTTTAGTACGAGTAAATTTCTATCCTAGTGGTTTCTTCATAATTAGAAAAAGCTTAGAAGGATAATGAAATCGTTTAATATTATTATAAAAAAATCAAATTTGAATAATATTCCATGAAGAAAAATAAAATACGAGTATGACGTCTTGAACTTCATCTATCAAAACTGCTTCTTGATTATTGTATATCGTGGTTCACATTTAATTTGGACATGTTTTAGATAGCACTTATTATAAATTGAATTTTAATGTTATTAATTTGAGATACTTTTATAATCATACACCGGATACTTTCTTATTTTTCTCTCTTATCTTACAACCAATTTTTCTATTGTAATTGTAATGTTTAATTTTCACAATTTGGATCTGGTAATAAATAATTTGGATGTCTCTTTAACAGATAATTTGGATCTTGTGATAAATAATTTTTAACATATACTTTTTTATTTTTACAATTATGATATGTTTTTATATTATAAGTTTTTAAGTAAATTTTTAACAGATATGCAAAAAATAAACTTAGAACTAATTAGGTCTTGTAATAAATGATTTGGATATCTTTTTAAAACTATATATACTATTAGTTCCACGGGCTAAGAAACTCAACAAAAAAAACTTTCAAATTCATTTCAATATAACTTTTCCTCTACCAAGCATGGTCAGGAAGAAGATAAAAATTGCTTTCATAGTTAATGATAAAGCCAGAAAGGTGACCTTCAACAAAAGAATGAAGGGACTATTGAAGAAGTTAAGTGAATTGACCATTTTATGTGGAGTTAATGCAGGCGTAATCATCTATAATCCTTACAGCATGAAACTTGAGGTTTGGCCTTCTGCAATGGGAGTTCAACAAGTCCTGACGGATTTCAACAATATATCCGAGATCAATCGCAACAAAAAGATGGTGAACCAAGGGGTATTTCTCGAAGAAGGGATTAAGAAAATGAATGATCAAGTTGAGAAGCAACATAAGAAAAATCGTGAAAACGAAATTATGCAACTGTTATTTAAACACCTAACAGGGAAGTCCGCAAACAATACAAACAAAAGAGATTTGAAAGAGCTTGGATTTCTGATCCAAAGACTTCTTAAAAATATTCAAGAAGTTAAAGATAAACTTATAAAAGCTTCTCGAGATGTACAAGGAGCAGGAGAGGATGTCTAGACAAATAGTGAGGATAATAACAAAAATGTCATGTAAACTAGGCGATGAACATTCATGGAATTAGGGTTTAAAAAAATGGGTTTGCTTTAAGATGATAAGAATATCGAGAATGTTATTGACCTTCTTTGTTAATATCTTTTTCTTATTAAATAAATGCGGTTTCAAGTTATTTATTCTTAAAATTTTTTTATGTATTTGTATTTAAATGTTCATATATGTCTAAATATTATCTAAAAATTAATATTTTTTTACGAAGAAAATCATAGGAAACGAATTAAAATAAAGAGAAATTTCGAAAAATAAAATTGTACATATTAATTAAAAAAAAATATAACAAGTATTTAGAAATCAATTCCTCATCAATAACAATAAAATTAAATTCAAGAATTTTTTCAAAGCATCAAAACAATTTGTCTCTAAATCTTTCTTTTCCTCTGCAATTACACTCAACAATTTATTTCTATTTGAAAATAATCTAATTAGAATTCAATAAAAGATTATTAAAATATTTTTAAGTACAACATTTTGATATTTTTCTTAAATTTTTATTTATACTTTTATATAAAACTATCTTATATTTTCTCAAATTATTATTTTTACATATTTAACATATCTTTTTATTAATTTTTTAATTATATTTTTTTGTAAAATGATATTGACCATTAAATTATAGTTAGGAAATTAATTTTAAAAAAAAAAACAAATCTATATATTCGTAGACATAAATTTCCACTATATTTTAATACTACTTCATCCCCATCACCAAAAACAAAGCATCTTCATCAAACCAAAACCAACCAGAGAAATCAACAGCTTCCAAACCACTAAGAAGTTCATGTTTTTCCGCCTAATTTTCCATTTGCTTTCACCTTACTCTATACAATTAACCTATCTATTTAGGATCGGGGTTTTTTACGGTGCAATCTTTCTTGCTGGAATGGAAGAAAATGCGAGTTCTTGAAGAAATTGCAGGGTCCTCATTTTCCATTTTGGTTCCCAAAAACCCAAACTCAACTCTTAAAGGGAGCAGCTCTGTGGGCTTGGGATTTTACAGATGGATATCTGAGTGTCATGATTTGTTACAAGATTAGATCTTGATTGTGTCTTCACTACTCTTCCTGGTGTACTTAGGGTTTCAGGTGAAGAACAGCTTGTTGAAGCTATCGAGTGGAAGGTCGTATATTATGATCGCGTATTTACGATTCTCTCTGGCTCGTTAGCTTGATCAATCTTGGTTGGTTTTGTAGTTCAGTTCAATCTTAAATTTATAATCCAAAAAGAACTGAAAAATCTCCAAGAATTTAGGACAAGGGAATCCAACAGCTAATTTTTGAAGTGAACTAACTTTCCCTTGCAGACATTATCCAAAGTCATCACAAGATCGACCCCTCAGTTTCTGATTTGGAGTAACAGTTGAAAGACCTCATTTCCCATGACTGGGAGGTTGGTTTTGTCAATGTTTTGTGGGAGGCAAATGAGTGCGTCGATCACCTTCTTAGATGGACGCATCATATTTCTAATAGTGTTATTCAACTCTCCCAACCTCCTTAAGCTCTCAATCCCTTCTTATTGGTTATGCTTGAGTTCTCTTGTGGGTAAATTCCTATTTTTTTTAGAGTTTTCTACACGATAGGAAAAAACTTAGAAGAATTTTGAAACTTGTATGTCGTAAAATAAATTAGATTTAGATAAAATTCCATGAACAAAATGAAAATAAGAATGTGGCATTTTGAACTCCATTTATTAAAATTTGTGTATTGATTAACGCATGGTGTGCTTTACAATTAATTTCGTTTGAACCCGCAAACATATGTTTTTTTCAAATCGCTTATTGCAAAATGGATCTTAACTTATTAATTCAAGATTTTCTTATAATCCAACATTCAAAAATTTTAAAAAAATTTTAACAGATATGCGTATCACAAACATATAAGTAGTTAAATCTTGTAATAAATTATTTGGATACCTCTTTAGAATTATATATCTACCCTTTTTGCATAGGCCAAAAAAATAAAGAAAAAAAAAACTTTCAACTCCACTTTAGTATCGGGTTTTCTCTCTATCAAGCATGGCCAAGAAGAAGATCAAAATCGCCCTCATAGGAAACAAAACAACAAGAAAGGTGATTTTTAACCAGAGGAAGAAGGGGTTGCTGAAGAAAGTAAGTGAACTAACCACTTTGTGTGGAGTTAATGCAGGAATTGTTCTCTATAGTCCTTACAGTGCCGAACCTGATGTTTGGCCTTCTCCAACGAGAGTCAACCAAATCTTGACGGATTTCAACGAGATGTCCGAGATCCAACACAGTAAAAAAATGTTGAGCCACGAAGCATTCCTCGAAGAGAGGCTCAATAAAATCAACAATCAACTCGAGAAATTGTATAAGAAAAATCGTGACAATGAAGTTATGCTAATGTTATCTGAATGTCTCGCAGGAAAGTCCCCGAACAATTTAGACACAAGGGATTTAAAAGATCTTGAATGCATGATCCACCAACTCATGACAAATTTTCAGGAAAATAAATATAAACTTGAAGAAACATCTCACAATCCACAAGAAGTAGGAAAAGAAATCCAGCCAAATAGTGAGGACGATAACCAAGTTGCTGACCAAACCAAGCCATGAATATTCGTGGGATTATGAGTTGGAATGATGATTTTGCTTAGAGTTGATAACAATATCAATAATGTTAATGACTTCCTTAGTTAATATCTTTTTCGTTTAGTATTAAAACTTAAGTAATATTAATAAATAATTTTGAATCGATTAATCTTAAATTTTAAGTAATTATATGTAAAAGAATTTTTGCCGTCATGATAATTGGTTATTTATTCGTTTGTAATATTTTTTATCCTACTTTCTACAACTCGAGAGTATTACGTACTTTAAGAATATAAAAGAGCTTCGAGATGTTATATTTTCAAAGGGCAAGAAAGAGACTGGTTTTTAGCAACTTTAATTGGATCAATAACTATGATAGAATATATATCTATCAAAATATAAGGTTCTGTGCCTAATTATTACAAAAATATGAGTGCTCTTACTTTAATTTTTAATACGAGTAAATTTATATCCGAGTAGTTTTTACATATTTTGAAAAAACTTAGAAGAATTATGAAATTATTTAGTATTATAAAAAAAATCAAATACGGATAATATTCCACGAACAAAAATAAAATACGAATACGACATCTTGAACTTCATCTATCAAAATTGTTTCTTGATTACCGTGTACCATGGTTTACATTTAATTTGGTTTGAATAGACAAACACATGTTTTAGATAGAACTTATTATAAATTGAATTTTGATGTTATTAATTTGAGATACTTTTATAATCCTACACTGAATATTTTCTTATGTTTCTCGGTTATCTTACAACCAATTATTATATTATAATTGTACTGTTTCATTTTTACAATTTGGATATTGTAATAAATAATTTAGATATTAATTTTTGACAGATATGCACAAAATAAATACAGAACCAATTAGATCTTGTAATAAATAATTTGGATATCTCTTTAACAGATAATTTGGATCTTGTAATAAATAATTTTTTACAGATATTTTCTTATTTTTACAATTATGATATTTTTCTATATTATAAGTTTTTAAGTAAATCTTTAACAGATATG
>NW_019014575.1:301367-338515 GCF_000150535.2 Carica papaya
GTGTTTTGTATCTAGGAGTCAATAGGGCCATAATGAAGTATTAAGTTAGAGTAAAAGGGGTGTCGGGCTGTGCCAGACCAGTCGTAAGGGACGAGGTTAGAGTCAATAGGCAGTAAATAGGAATAAGAGTGAGTGTGAGATAAGCATGGGTGTAGAGGAGGTGTAGTGAATAGGAAAGAATGAGCAACAGAGTATAGAATAAAATGTTGGAAAGGGAGTCTAATTAATTGTCATACTTTAGTTTTAAATTCTAAATTGTTCTTATTAGGTTATGTATACTCATTAACTTCATTTTCAGATGTAGTGCAACAGGAATCGGAACCATAATGCTTAGCCACGAGACTCCATACTTAAGGAAGATAGAATAGTAGTATTGAAATTAATATGAAGTATTACAATTAACTGTGTTAAAACGATAATTAATTCTCTTGTGTTCTCTTATATTCGTTAGATTGATTTTGGTTAAATATGGTATATCTCGTAAAAAATTGTATCTACCTTATTACAAGAGTTTTTACAGCGTTATTTGAATTTTTCTCGATACGATAGTATAATATATTATCATCATTCTGTATGACAAAGAAGTGTATGGCATATACTAGCATTAAAATTCATTATTTTATGAGTGTATGATAAATTATTAGTTACTGATTTATAATATTTGATTCAATAAAATTTATAACTAGACTTAATAATGTATTTACGAAATTATAATAATAAAATTGAATTAAGTATCAATAAATTTATTACTATTTTAGATAAAAAAATAATATTTTACAACAATTAGCTTTTATTATTAGTGATTTATTATTTACAAAATAAATTCCTAAATAAATATGTAACGGCCCCGGAAAATATTAAAAAAGAAATGAGTATTTAAATATATCGAATGCGGAAGCGAGATCAAAATTTCAGTTAACATCCCTTACACGAAAAAAAACAAAAAAACGTACTTAAAATATAAAAGGTTAAACTAACTAAGAAATAAAACTCGAAAATAAACTATGCGTATGACTACAGAGTCTCTAGGCATCCCCTTCGTCGTCCTCCTGCGGAACGGGCTCGGGAACCATGTCTTCCTGATCTGAAATGGTTAATTAAGGAGTGAGCTACACTAGCCCAGTAAGAACATCACGATATCTCACCGTCACGGAGATAAAGGTGGGTAGAAAAACACAAAAGACCAATGGAGCATAATTTACAACAAACTCGTTTATTAACATGAAAACCTTTACCCTCCACTTACCTCGGTGGAATTTATGAAAACAATATAAGAAAAACAATAACATTATCATAATCATTGAATAATATAAGCTGTAAAACATAACACTTATCACGCCCCTTGAAATTTCAATCATTGTACAACATATCTTTTTCTCATTTACCAGCCTACTAGTATCCATGGGGGTCCCTAGGGGTCCCGCTACCCGTTAACCTTTAACATTCATAATCAGTTTCCAGGGCCGTCCCCATACCCCGTCCGGTATGGGCGCCAAAACCATAAACCTCAATACCCCGTCCGGTATGAGGGTGAAACGGGCCGTCCCCATACCCCGTCCGGTATGGGCGCCAAAACCATAAACCTCAATACCCCGTCCGGTATGAAGGTGAAACGGGCCGTCCCCATACCCCGTCCGGTATGGGCGCCAAAACCATAAGATCTCCATGCCCCGTCCGGCATGTGAGACCACAATCCCGGTAGGGTTCCCTACGGACCCGGTCCGTCCACCATCTCCCAGGATATCTAGTCAGGCTGACCCCATCATACAATTATCAGTCTACACAATGTTTCATTTCCCTTTTCCTCAATAAGCATCATCAATTCACATTTAAACAAGCAAATCGTAATTCATGCCGAACAGACAACATACAGTATCAGTTCTTCAGTCATTCAACCCATAATTAATAAAACAGTAATATATGCACTCGAAACTATAAAATGAACACATCAAACCCCATAATGCATTTAAAGCTGTAAAACAGGCCAAATAACAGTAAATCATCAATCACACTAGACTCGGGCTCCATTAGCAACCTTAAGCAATTTCACACATGCGTTAATTCAAGAAATACCGTTTTATCATTTTGAACTTTAATACCGTGATAGGAAATAGGGTGAGGGGTCCTTACTTGTTTTCGGGATCCGAATACGATTCACAGTGCGCCTGCAGGCTGTCCCTAATTTTCCCTGAATTTTTTCCGGGGAACTGAAACACACTAACAGTACCTGCACGTGTTCCAAAAAAAATCCAAATTAGGCCCAGGGCCTCTTTCGGCCCAAATCGCAACTCCGGCACGGCGGCTCCGCCGTGCTCCGGCGACGGCGCCGCCGCTGGCGGCGGCGAGTCGCCTCGGGTTGACTGTTTTCGGCCGTTTTTGGCCGAATTCGGCCACACTCGCATTGGTCCTTGTCAGGAAACAACCCTAGGGCCCTCGGGGGGCCAAAAAATCACGGAAAAGCGGAGCTTACCGGCGGCGGCGCTCTCGGGTACGGCGACTCTCCGGCGAGGTTCGTGTTTTGGTGATTTGGCTTCGGTCAACCTGTAGAGAAAAGAATGGTGATCACGGTGATATAAAAATTGCATCGAACGGAGGCCGGGAAGGGCCTCGTCGGAGGCAAAAACCGAGAGGGGGCGCGGCGGCACCGCTGGGCTTCGGCCGCGTATTTCGGCCGTTTGGCCGGGATTTCGGCTTCGATTTGGCCATAGGAGGAATCAGTGGGGAAAAACGAGTCGGGAGTATGAAATTTACCTCGATCGGCGGTCGGAAATTTCCCCGGTGCGGCGGCGAGTGGCGGCGGGTGGCGGCGGTCGGCCTCTGGTTCGTCTTCTCCGGCGAGCGGCTGGCGGCTAGGGTTTGTGGTCTGGTGTGGGGGTTCTATTTATAACCCCTTGCCTTTTGATCACAGCCGTTCATTTTATTTTAATCTGGGCCGTTCGTTTTTGATTGAATCTGGGCCGTCCGTGCGTTTGAATCTGGGCCGTCCGATCGCGCGATTGATTTGGGCCGTCGGATCGCAAACGTGGCTCCTTTTGGAGTGACGCGATCTTGCCACGTGGCAGGCCCTGGTTGGCCGGGACTGCTGACCGGGCCTGCTGACGTGGCTGCTGACGTGGCCCCTTTTTTTTTTTTTTTTTTTTTTTTTTTTTTTTTTTCCTCCTCCTTTCCGGGTGCTACAAAATATCAAAACTCATAATAAATCATCAAGATATAAAACGTATATGAACTTATCATGATGATTACTCTTCTAAATTAGCACCTAATCCCTTTGAATTTTCTTCACAATCTCTTTATTTCTGATGATGAGATATCATTATATAATGAACTGACTGACTATTTGTAATTTTGGGACTACAACCGTATTTATAGACTAATCACTTATTAACTTTTATTATTCGTAATTTGACATATCATAAAATTAGAAATAAAATATCTGATATTTACGCATAAAAACTCATACTTAATTTAATGCTTTTAAGTCTAAAATACCCTTAACTTTATCAGATTACTTTAAACTAATCATGTTAGCCACAATTATTTAAAATTATGATCTAACATGAATAAAAGAAGGGATATCCCAAACGTGAAGAAACAATGTTTTTTTTTTTTTGGCTAAAGAGCACGTGTTTGGTATTAGTTATACATATATTTATATACATACACCTATTTATATACACCCACGTTGTCATGTCTTTTTTTTTTTAAAAAAAATTGCTACATCCATCTTTATTACTAAATTTGTGGTCAAATAATTTTAAAGAGGATTAATATAAAAATTAGAATTATTTTATTTTTTAATTTAAATTTAAAAAAATTTATTTTTTAATTAAATTAAATTTATATTTATATTTTATAAATTATGTAATTAGTGAAAATTTATTTTTTAGTAAATTTAATTTTTAGATAATGATATATTATTTTTTTAAAAAATTAATTTAAATATAAATTTATGTAAAAATATTTTCAATTTTTTTATTATTTTAATCATACTTTATTAAATATTAATCAAATCAAAACGTGACACGTGTTTAATTTGAATACGCACGGTATTTTTATTAACGTTATTAATATGCATAATAATTAACGATTAAATTAATAATTTTTTTAAAATATATTTATTAAAATTATAAAAAATATAAAAATTAATTTAAATATTTTAAAATAATATAGATATCAAATTAATATTTTGACATGTATATAACGATGATGATATATATAGATATATATTTTTTTTTGCTTTTAGATGTTAATAATGGTGTATATACATGTAAACATATATGTGCACTGAATACACACACCCCATACATTTTATTCACGTGTATATTTTCATGGACATTAATACATACATTTATATATATATATACACATATATATACATATATACGAAGTTGATATTGGAAAGTACAAAACCAAACGAAGACACGACCGCAGACAATCAAAACCCTCGAACGCAAAATCCGACAACAGTCAGTTTGTCTTCGTTCTTGCAGGGAGGGGGGGAGGGGGTTTTTGATTTGGGGAAGTAGGGTTTTTGAAAATTCTCTCATCACCTTTCCCTTAACTAATCCAATTCTTTTTCCATTATTTCTCTGTTTCACTCTTCACTAAGATTGCATAAATTGCTGCATTTACTTTGAACAGAGAGGGGCAACAAGGAGAAGGAAGAAGGAAAATGGGTGCACAGAAGAAGGGTGCACCTAGGGTTTCGGAGGACGCGGACGATCTCGCACGTCATCCATTGCAAGCTGTTCTATTGGCGGATAGCTTCGCCACAACGTTTCGTCCCACCACCCTTGAGCGCCCCAAGGTAGGAATATTTGTGCGCGCGAATATGTGTATGAATATAAGCAAATGTGTACATGGTTCGTTAGGTAATAAGTTAGTGAATTTCTGGTGTTCATGAATTAGAGATATTTGTATTCCGGAATTAGAGCCCTCAAATTTGTTGTCCTTGGATGTTTTCTAATTGCTTTGCGTTTATGTGCAAAAAGTGTGTAATGTGCATTATGCGGATTCTCAAGCGTTAATGAAACTGACTGTTTTGTTGAATTATGAAACTCTGTGGAGGTAAATCTTTGCCTGCTGGGCAAGAGGGTAACAAGTTAGTATTGGTTTGGTAGGACATGTTTTCTATTACTATGAAAAGGTTAGAAATGGATTTTTTAATTGGGAGGTTAACCAAATATTCCGCTTGTGGTGTTCATGAGAAGGAATTTGTGAATTGTTGTGGTCTTCAATAGACTTGGAAATTTACTTGCGAGGAAATGGAAAAGAAATATCTTTTCAGTTCATCTGGAATGGGGACCTGAAGTATGAAATTAGATGCTAGAGGTAGAATTTCATGTATAGTGTTTTGAAGAATTTGATTTGGTTGTATTATATGATGTAAGGTAAACTGGGACTACTTTGTCTACTTAAGGATTTGAGGGTGAAGCCTAGAGATTACGCCTAAAAAATTTTAAGCATTACAAATAAGAGTTTGATTGAATCACATAACATGAAAAGTTGATAAAAGTCTCAAAGATCTCTTTATTGAATAATTTGATTTTTTCAAAAGTGAGACTATCGAGGTATTTATGGTGATTCCTACGTAATCTTTCCCAAATAGGATTGTGCAAAGAAATACTAATTAGAAGATACCACTACTAAGGAAACATATGTTAAATTCCAAGTAATCGAATTCCTAAATAAAATAAAGCCTTAATACTAAAGTCCTAATCTTAGCCATAATATTACAGTAATTTGTAGATTAGCTACAATTCATAATCTGATTTAGAAGATCTAGTTCCATATCTATTCTCCATCATATGATTTGAGCGGTCCATATTTATATGATTGAGTTTTAGTCAATTTCAGAACTCAAGTGCTGCCACTTGGGTTAATTCCTTCAGATTTATGCACAGAAATTTTCAGCTTGGTGACATACATAAATATAATATTCGAAGGGATCTATTGATGGTGTTGAATTATGATTTTTTTTTCTGAATGATGAATGCTCTCTACCAGCCCTCTGAAAAGAGATCACCAATCTTTAGTGTAACAGAGTATTCCTCTTGTGACCCTGTGTTGGAGCATCAAATTGTAAAGAAATTGTCTAAAATGTTTAGAATTGATTATTTTGTGGGCTGCTGGGAAGATATTTAGAATTGATTTTTTTATCGGTTACTGTAAAGACATTTGGACTCGGTTACTTTATCGATTAGTGTGAATACTTGTATTTTTTATTTGCTTGTTTGTCATGAAGTGTATTTGAGGAGAGGTTTATTGTCATGAGTCATAAATATTGGGATTACTTGCAGTCAAGTTTGCTAGGAGAGAACTTTTCTTTGTTTTTGTGAATGGGAATAGAACTTTAGAATTCTCTTGTTGACGTTTAGATGCTGATTCTTAGGGTAAAGGAGTATTCCTCTTGTAAAGCATCATATTTGTAAAGAAATTCTTTAAAATGTTAGCATCGACTATGTTGTCGGCTACTATGGAAATATTTAGAATTGATTATTCGTTGGTACTTAAAGACATCTAAGGTTGGTTATTTTTTTGATTAACGTAAATACTTATATTTTTTATTTACTTGTTTGTCATGAGTGTATTTGAGGACAGGGTTTATTATCATGAATGATAACTACTAGAATTATTTGCTGTCAACTTCCCTGTGAGAGAGATTTTCTCTGTTTTTGTGAATGGGAACTATAAAACTTAAGAATTTGTTGTCTTTTACTGATATCTAGATGCTGATTCTCAGGGTTTACCGATTGATTTCTTTTGATGTTGAAGGTACTACTGCCATTGGTTAATGTTCCCATGATAAATTACACATTGGCATGGCTTGAGTCTGCTGGTGTTGAAGAAGTTTTTGTTTTCTGTTGTGCTCATTCGAGGCAAGTGATTGATTATTTGGAGAATTCTGAATGGTATTCCCAGCCAAACTTTTCTGTAACTACAATAGAGTCACACAATTCTGTTAGTGCTGGAGATGCTTTGCGATTGATTTATGAGCGCCATGTGGTACGTTTATCATTCTACTGTCTTTGTTTCTGTATTTTATGACTGATATTCATTTAACTAAAAAAATAACCAAAGCACTATGTATTGAAAGACTTCTTGATGCAGAACATGAAGATCCTAAAGTGGACATATTTCCACAATAAGATATATTTATGTGATTGCAATGTTAATATATTAGTTAAGTATTTAGCTTATTTAGAACTAGTATCTATAAGTTTGTTATTTTTTCGGTTATGTTTTTATTTAGTTATTCTCTATTACAGGTTATTCCGATTTATTAGCTTATTTTCATAGTTACTAAATTCCTAAATAGACTTAAGAATTACTATTTTTGTTGTAATCTAGTACCTTTAAATAGAGCACTCTAGCTTTGTCATTTGGTGAACTATTCATAAATTTTTTTGAAGTAAAAAGTATAGTATGTATCTTTTATTACAACCACCAAGAGGGGGTGCCAACTTATATACAAAATAAATTTACATGTCAACTAGGATATCGGTAGGGTTTCCTACCATAAAGTATAAAAGGTGACCCATGACTAAAAGTTCCATGGTTTGAAACCACCTAGCTCTAACCCTATCAAATCCTCTTCCACCACTTTAAAAGCTCTTTTATTTCTTTCTTTCCACATCACCCAAAAGATTGCGAGGGGAATGAGACCCAAATGTTTTTTTCGACCACTAACACATTTCCATTTTCATATTTCCTCCTTTACATTGACTGTCATTACCCCGCTAATTTGTAACAATCCATATGCCATACTCCATAAAATATGCACTAGGGGACACTGTGGTAAAATATGGTTGCAACCGTTCCCCAAAATCTTTGCCTTTCTGATCAACTTATTCAATGGTCAAGAAAGCACCGAAGCCCTGCTTCTCAAGCGAAGAAAGCTATTCTTGGAGGACCCTTCCCTTTCCAAATTTGTTGGAAAAAGAACTTGTTCTCCAATGAATCATTTTTGACCAGATATGGTCGCAAAGCTATTCATAATTATTATACAAACGTTGAGTATTAATTTAATTATTGAGATTCGGGAACTCCAATTTGGTTTTTTAGTAAAATTTTTTCAAGTATAGTGAAAGAGTAAATCTTACTTGTTAGGAAAAGAGTAGATTTTACTTGTTAAAGCGGGTTCATGCTTGTGATCTAAGGTCTTTGGTTGCTGAGGCTATATATAGCTTGTTAAATTACAGAATTTTTGGCTTGGGCTTGACAATTAACTCTTCTAGCAGCAGGGATAGCTTTATGCCAATTACAACTCCTTGAAAATGTTTGTTTAGAATAAATAGAACTTCGGTATATGTAGAGGAAGGATTCTCATTAATGGTTGTTATTGCTGGTTAAATGCTGAGGAAACATGTAACCATCTTCTTCTGTGGTGTCCGATTGCTCACAGCCTTTGGAGCTTCGTTTTTGGCCTGCTGGGTGTGGAGTGGGTTACGGCTGGGTCTGTGGAGAGTGAAATCTGGGCATGGGATGGTTTATATGTAAAAAATAAGATTGCTAACTTGATATTTTTGACTGTGTTCTGGATCATTTGGAAGGAAAGAAATAGTAGAACTTTTGATAGTGTTGAGAGTAGTATTTCTAGCATAAAAGAAAGGTGGCTTCATTATTTTGGGTCTATTGTAATTAGTTATAACATTATTAGTGATGTTGATTTTGGGAATGTCATTGACATGCTAACATGATTGTAAATCTTTTGTAAATGAGTGGTACTCTTTTTTTTTTTGGTACCTTGTCAATATATACTATACTTTTTATTTAAAAAAAAAAAAAACTTGTGTATGTGTAATTTCCATGGAATTTTAATGTATACTATGAAGAAAGGGAGTTGAATACCAGAAATCGAACTTGCTTAATGGCATTACAGTCTATGTTCTTAGTATCTTAAGATTAGTGATTGCTCCCTTCTTTCTGATGAAACACATAGAGCAGTAATGCATATGGGTAGGAACCCCTTGGTGCTTTTTGATGTTTATCTTTTTCTTGAACATAAATATAAATAAAATTTTTCGTACTATTTTATTTAGCAACTTGTTTCATACTGTAGAATCTGAAATCTTCTATTTTGATTTTTAGATACATGGAGATTTTGTTCTTATTAGTGGAGATACAGTAAGCAATATGTCACTTACCCGGGTGCTTCATGAACACAAGGAGAGACGGAAAAAGGATACAAATGCTGTAATGACCATGGTCATCAAACAGTCAAAGCCTTCTCCAATCACTCACCAGTCTCGACTTGGTACTGATGAGCTGTTTATGGCAATAGATCCTAGTTCAAAGCAGCTTTTATATTACGAGGATAAGACAGATCATTCAAAAGGGACTGTGTCGCTTGATAAAGCAATGCTATTTGATAATCCATCTATTTCTGTGCACAATGACAAGCAGGTGTTTTCCTTTGTTCTTTATTTCAAAAAGAAAAGGTGTTTTTCTTTTTTCTTTTCCTAATTTCTCCAGCATATTTTTTACTTCCCCTCTATAAGTGCTTAAATTGTTCTTCTATGGTTCTTTCACACCAGCTTGAAAACCATGCATACCACTGACATTTAACCTTTTTTAACTTCTTGTTGTGAAATAAGGATACAATTTCTGACTTAGCAATTTTAACTCTTTTTAAACTTAACCATGGTGCAACTTATGTAGGACTTTACAATATCTGTTACCTGTGCCGTCATCTTTGATGGCTAATAAATTTGTTTTGACTTTCTGGACTAATACCATATTGAGCATTTACTTTGGACATTCGTTCAGGGATTATTTGCGGATGTTTCATGTAATTATTTGTTGCCTTTTTTATTTTCTTTTGGCAGGATTGCTATATTGACATCTGTTCTCCAGAGGTCCTCAGCCTTTTCACTGACAATTTTGACTACCAACACCTGCGCCGCCATTTTGTTAAGGGATTGCTCGTCGATGATGTGTGTGTTGCTCATTATAGTTCTTTCTTCTATGTTACTTTACAGTACTATGGTGAATGGTTTCTATCATACAAAATGATTTGCATATGCACAGGCATAAAACATTTTGATACTTCCCTCTCCACCTGCTGGAAAGGAAGGACTAAGATAGGGAAATGTGAGAGATTTAGGGGCTTTTATGAAAGTGGACTCATGTCTGGAGTTCATGTGTACAACATGGAAGAAAGGTCCTTATTTTTGTCCATGTAGACATTTAACTACCATGAAATATTTCTTCATTATGTAAAAAACTTTTGCAATTTGTTTGTTTCTTGTTTCTCTCGCATCTTAAAGTGAGTTCTAAAGAACTCCAGATGGTGATTGTGAAAAACTATTAGTTTCTTTTACAGCTGAAATAAATCATCACATGTTACTTACAGTGGTCGTTCACTTACTACATTGTTACTTGTTTTGAATAAAACAAGGTACCGTAACAGATTTACAACATATAGGCAAAACAAGTTACCGTAACAGATTTACAACATATAGGCATTTGATCCGGGAGATGTTCTGGACATTTTCAGCAATTCTTTTTTGTAAAGATCTGGTACTCAATGGAAGTTTTATCCCATTAGAACATATATTATACCATCGCTGGTATTTGTGATGTTTGTTGGAGATTTTAAATTGTTAATTGAGCTAGATATAATTTCAGTTTTTGATGCTGTCATGTTTATGTTGAATATTTTATATGTCCTTGAGAACATGTTTTCTTGTAATGCCGACATTCGTTATTTCAGATTGTATATAGTTTGCTGTTTGTGCTTGCAGATTATGGGTTACAAAATTTTCACTCATGAAATTCACTCAAGTTATGCGGCTAGGATAGATAATTTTCGAAGCTATGATACCATTAGCAAGGACATAATTCAGAGGTGGACATATCCATATGTCCCAGATATAAATTTTTGTGGAAATCGTGCAAGTAAGCTTGAGAGACAGGGAATGTATCGAGCATCAGGTAATGTATTTATTATTTTTATATATTTATTATGGTTAGCCCAGATGGGTGTTTCTAATTTACAATACTTGAACCTGAGCATAGAGGGCCCCAATAAGGGGACTTGTACTGTTGTGCCAAATAGGTGCTGGTATTGATTGAGAAAGTATTCAAATCTTTTTATAAGAAAAGAAACTTCACTAGAAAGAAATAAAAAATGAAAAGGTGGAGAATAAGACATCCGCCTCAATCTTTCAAATAGAAAGGACGACATAAAAGTTGTGCATGAAAATAAAATTAAACACAATCCTGGTAGGGACTGTTGATGATTGCTCTCCAGTTCCGATGTAGATTGGAAAGAGCCATATCCATGAATTGACTGCGTGCCCTTGGCCAAAGAGATGCTTGAAATAGTGTCTGATCCCAAAATTCATGAGGAGAAAAATACTCACAAAAAGTTCTTCGATTTCTCTCCAACCGGATTGTCCACAATTCATCAAATATAGCCCCCCTTTATAGGGGTTTTCCCTCCTTAATACTTATATATTTAATACTTGTGTATTTCATTTCATGAAGCAGTTTCTTGCAAGAAGCTGATTTAGTTAATTGAAGACTTTCTTCTTCTTCTGAGAAGTTCAACCGTAGAGTCATCAATATTCTTTATGTATAGAATCACCCATAATTTTATTGCAGAATTTTTTGGTATTTCGAAAAGAGCATGCCACAGGGAATGGAGAGGTATCAGTGAGACACAAGAATGAATAAGTGCATTTTGCAGTATACCTTTTATCTAAACCCTAAAGTGGCAATTTTCAGATGGATTTCCTCTTATTTCGTGAAATATATTATGGAAATCTTTGTACAAACAAAAATAATCTTATGCACACGATATGGAGTGGTTACTCGTCTATTAAGTTTTTACTTAAAGATAAATATTAGCTTAAGTTATGGTATAAATGATGACCAGCTTATTGTTGGATATTCAACTGTTGTTGCCAGAAGAAATTTAGTTTTTTTAATTGTTTTTGCTAGACCCTTTCTAGCTCGACTAGGTGCTAAAACTTTTTATTTTTAGTTATATTGTCTTTTTCACTCTCTCTTGTCTTTTGTTCTTGAAACATCCTTTTATACTTCTCTTGTTTAGTTTTCTATGTTACAATTATCCCAACTTAATGAATTATAAAATATATTTGGTTAAAGTAACAGAGACACACAATGACCATGAAGCCAAGATTCTCCTTGAAATTGCTTTAATTCCATGAAAATGTTTTACAACTTTTTGTGCTTTCAAAAATAAGGAAGTTTTTTTTATGCTCACTATTACTTGTGGTATATAGTTCCAGATTCTGTAATGTGGAATATGCATTCGAAAGGGAGATACTAGAGCATATTATGTAAATAAGCTTCTAATCTGGGGTTGCTTATACCAGTTTTTAATTTCATCTTCATTTGTGTGGAGTATGCTTTCTTTCTCTCAATAAAAAAAGAGCGGAATATGCATTTAACAAATGAATCTATTTTTCTACAAAATGAATCTTTATGTCTGTTTATCTTTATCTCCTTTAGTTCTTGATACACTCCCTGTTTGCTATGCTTCATACTAATTGAAGCACAGAATTCTTCAGTATGGTATGTTTGTTCTTACGAAACATAATAATGTGAACCAGAGTACTGGGTAGTATCACTACTATCTTTTCTCACCCATATTATGTACTGGTTCTTCAATGATAATCATTTTCAGCACATTTTACTTGCTAGCTACATACTCATTTTTGGAGTAGGCTTCACTTCTTCTGGCATGTGTTTGCCGTACTTTTCTCTAATAATTTGTATTTACTGCGAGAGCTATCTTATCTTGTTTCAGGAATAACACAATCACGATCCGCGCTAGTTGGTCCTTTTACTGTGGTTGGTTATGGCACTAAAATTGGAAATAACACCGAAATTATTAATTCAGTTATTGGGGAAGGGTGTGCTATTGGATCAAATGTTTTAATAGAAGGTTCATATATATGGGATAATGTCACCATTGAAGATGGCTGTGATATACGGCATGCAATAGTGTGTGATGGGGTGACGATAAAAGCAGGAGCAGTTTTGAAACCAGGTGTTGTTTTATCTTTCAAGGTATGCATCCATGGGCTTTCAATTCATCTGTTATTTTTTTTCTTTTTAATGGTTCCAAGAATACACTTGCAAATTTTGTGCACACCTTGTTCTGCCAGGATCTTGTTAGACTTGATTGATTGAAGGAAAAGTACCTGTTAGAATGACTTTGTAGGTTTTGTAAAATGATAGTGTTGAACTGCCAATAGCTTTATAAATTTTAAAATTCCGATTTGTGATTTATTCATGGAAATGAGAAGTGAGTGAATTTTAGGTTGTAGGAAAATCATCCAAAAATTATTGGTCTGCTTCATTGAGGTGTGGAACTCAAGCTTTCTATTCTTCTCCTTAATAATATTCCTTTTTCCCTCAAAAGCAAACAAAAGAGAATCTAACCTGAACTTATGACTGTAATTATTTATCTTTTGGTTTTGCAAAATGCACTTGGTTTTAGCATATTTCAGTTGTGTAAAAGATGACTTCACAAAATCAATCATGAAGTTGCACTAGTAAACAAAAGAACCAGTGGGAGAATTAAAATGTGAGCAGGATAATAAGATTTCTGCATTAGATTGTGTAGGTTTCCAACAGGACACCTAGAAGGAAGGTGGAGTTATCTAGCTGAAGATACCTGTCTGTGAACTTATGAAACCACAAAAATGATACCTGTTTCTTGTATAAGTCTTTGGTGCAATCTCCTAGTGCTTTTTTCCAGTCTCCTAGAGAGTTGTTTACTTATGAACCACTTTTCTCTGTGGTTGGCATCACTTGTATTTGCATTCTAAAATGTCCTTCTATTCTTATCAATTAGTTGTTACCATTTACTAATTGCATGATTTGAAGCTGAAGATTATGGGCCTTTCTTGATTCATTCATTGGAATTTGTATTTTCTCCAGGTTATAATTGGACAAAAATTTGTTGTTCCTGCGTACTCAAAAGTTTCGTTGCTTAAACAACCAACCAAGCAAGATAGTGACGAAGAACTGGAATATGCAGACAATAGCACTGAAACTGAACTCTCAAGTAAATTCTAATGGCTCTGATTTACTCTCCGTGTGTGTTCTGCTACATGTGTGGTTGACTAGTTTATGTGGAGTGGTGCTAATAATAAGATAATGATAAATTCTCATACGAATAGACTGCAGTGATTTATTTATTTTTTGTCATTTTAATGTATCCATGATCTTTAAATTGGTGATCCTATCCATGGTTGCTACTATGCTGTTTTGTGAAGAAATACTAGCTCCGCTTTCAATTATTGCAAATCAATCTCTCTGTCTCTCTGTCTCTGTCTCTGTCTCTCTCTCTCTCTCTCTCTCTTTCTGTCTTTCTCTCTCTCTCTTCTCTCTCTCTCTCTCTCTCTCTCTCTCTCTCTCTCTCTCTCTCTCTCCCTCTCTCACTCGCTTTCTCATTCTATGCCCTTGCCTCCCCCACTCTCCTCTTCTTCCCCCGGGCCCACTCTTTCCTGCGGAAATAGCACAGCTTGAACGACGAATATCCTAATTGCTTCTTCTTGTTCCTGGTTTCGTGGTGGTAGCCCTTGCACTTAATATACACAGAAAATTGTGATTATGGATGCGGTGATGTGTTTTTCTGTTGAAGCATGTCAATGTGTCTACTCTCCCTGGGTTCTGAATATGTTATGTTTTATTGAGTTCTAGTGACGTAGTACTTTAAAGTTAGCACCAAAGAACCGAGTTATATTTATTAATTTTTGAGGAACCAAAATGCAACTTCTTTTCCCCATGAGAAACTCAACCTTGGAACTGAAAAGCTATAGACTTCTCGTTGCTCCTAACCAAGCTCCAGGGTGAAAAAAATGAAAAAATAAAATCTGCTTGGTTTGCTATGTTAATTAAATTTATTGTCTTGTAGAATCTGTAATCCTTTGTACATGTGCATAATATAACTTTTTGGTTACAGCTTAACTGCATTTTCTTAAAGAAAAAAAATCCAATTCCCATGTTTCTTTATTGGAGATCAAATATCAGATACAGGGGATAAGTTGAATGCCGAAATGACATCCTGATGCATCTGAGACACAATTCGATTCTACATCTGAGGTTGGCTATTTGATTTCTCTTTATATCTTACTCAAGAGTGTTATCGATTGTGTGCCTGTTCAATTATGTTTTGGACATGGATCTATGACCTATGTGCTACTCTTCTAAAAGCATTTGGGTGTCATTTGGTTAGATATTTAGCATTCGTCAAAACTATGGCATCTGATATAATTAAAAACGCATACCAGACATCAAACGAACTTCAAAATGATATAGTTGCAGGATTAATTATTTCTGAACTGAGTATATGATATTCAATCACTAGACTTTTCCTCTCTTGCTTTACTTGTAACATTGGTTGATCAAAATATTTGGCACATGACCGGAGGCATGCACAATTAGTAGATTTTCTGGGCCTGGGGCTGGTTTGAATTGTGGGATTAGCCATCACCAAAGGCATGTAGAACGTTTTGTGGGAAAATATGAAATGCTCATTGTAAAAAGGTTGATGCATGGCAGCATTGTGGGATAAGTCATAAGAATTTTGAATGAGGCCTATGGTTAGCAGTTTCCAGTCCAATATAGTATAGGGGCTCCATAATTTGTCTTTTTTAGTGGTGGAAATGAACCTTCTCTGAGTTCTATTGTCAATTTTTTTGGGTGGTTTGCCAGCTTGGTGTCGGTGGTGTTGGTCACATTTGGTCAGTTTGTGAAAGTGGACATGAAGATAAATGGAGGCATTCAGTTGCCCCTATCCCTGAAGATAAACTTGCTGAGATTACTCAAGCTACAGATGACGACCAGGAATTATTAACTAAAGATGGCAATGCTCTTTCGCACTTGGAAGAGTTGAAGTCTAATTCTGATTCTGATGATGTTGATAATGAAGACTTGAGAGATGACTACAGCTACTTTGAGAAAGAAGTTAGTGATACCTCAGCTTGAATATTGGTGAAATGAATTGGATAACGTGTTTATGTTTTTCCTTTATGGTTTGCAGGTTGAAGCAACCTTTTTAAGGGCTGTTGATGAAAACGTCAAAGTAGATCATGTAATCCTAGAAGTAAATTCTTTGCGGTATGTCCTACAATCTTCTCTTAAATAGTCAGATCCACCAGTTTTTGTTGTGCTTTTAAAGAGTTTTAGGATTTTATGGGTCATCCACAAAATTCATTTCTGTTTCCAATACTATTTTTGTCTTCTAGACTTTGACATCAGTTGGTGTTTCAATTTTATGTCCTATTTGAAAAATAGTAACATCTAATAAGCCATTTATTTCAGTACCTAGTTGTGGATTCTCCTACTTACAATTGTGCCTCCCCCTTGATGCCTTGTTTGTAATACTCTTCTTGTGCTGTCAAAAGAGTACCCTGTTATGAATTTGCGTTTAACAGTATGTAAAGTCAGGTTCTGAATGTGAATGCATTTTGCTATTTAGGTCTATTCACATTTGCATATTTATTGAGGGTTCCTACTATAAACTAGTACAATAGTAGTAGAATTCTTTTTATTTCCAAAAAAAAAGGAAAATAGTAGTGGGATTCTGCTTTAGTTTCTTGTTCCAGAAGGTCTTTAGCTGTTGGTTGGCAGTTGTTCTAGAACAGAATGAACTTTGACTTTGTTCTCAATCCATTATGAGGTCTGGATGGCAAAAAGGATGGGTTACCGAGTAATCTAACCTACCTCAACGCTAGTTGCATGCAGTTGGCCCCACCAGTTTGGGCAAGGTGGGTCTTAGCATTGTAGTTACTCCCTCATCTATGCAGAGTTCGTGAAAGGGACAGGTCAAGAATTGACTTTGTTGTCTTATTCCTGTGGTTACTATACCTTAAGGGCCTCTTTTGAAACTTGATCCAAGTTTTGGGCTTGTTAACAAAGGATGGCTGTACCATACCATTCTGGTTTCTGGAAGGGCTGTCTTTGCAGGGGTTTAACAGGCTTTGCCGGGCATGGGTACTGGTAAATAAAATCAAAGGCGAACAATGAGGTCTGCATCTGACTTGAAGGAAATCAATAATATCCAAAATAAAATCTTAAATGGTTATTTTCTCCTTTGGATAGTTCTTTTACTTCCAATTGTTTGACTATCTTTTCTTTTTAGTGTTCCTGAAGTTTTGTGTCATATGGCGGCAAATGCATGTGACTTAAACGTGGCCACCCTATTAAGAGAAGTGATAATATCTGACTGGTCTCTTTTGAGATATGGTATGGAAATTTTGTAGCATTGGCAAATAATTGTATAAATGTTTCTAGCAAGGGTGGTTGCATGTTGTGATCGGGGCAGTTGTTTAGATTATTTTGAATCTGCAGTTGTAATGACCCGAAACTTAAAAAGAGATAAATTATACATTGAATGGGGAAGCGAAATAATAAAGTTAGGAGTCACATTTCTTACACAATAATTTAAAATACCCAATAAGAATACGGGAATAACCATTCTAAAAGAATAAACGAAAAATTAAAAAAATAAATGGAAACTAAACAACTGAACATTCTATTCACAATTCTCTTGTGGATCGGGATCAGGATTTTAGTTCTTTTGATATAAAATTGTTAATGAAAGATTGAGTTACACTAGTACAGTAAGAATGTCACACTACTCACCGATACAGAAATAAAGGTTGGTAAAAATTATAAAAACAACTAATATAATTCTTAATTTAAGTAAATTCATTTATCATAAATAAAATAATTTATCGCGTACTTACCGTAACGAGATTTTCAAAAATCGACCTATACAAGCAATAACATAACCAATATCATAATCTCATAGTCAAACATTCGAAGCAACAACTTTCTCTTTTATCTACCTACTGGTATCCATGAGGATCCATAGGGATGTTCTCACTATGCGTGAACCTTTATTCAATATTTTTCATTGATCGGCCGTCTCTATACCCCGTTCAATATGAGCACCAAAAAATACCATCTCTTAATATCCCGTTCGGTATGAGGGTGAAATAGACCGTCCTTATACCTCGTCCGGTATGAACGCCAAAATACCAGTGCTCGATACCCTGTCCGGTATGAGCCAACATTCACGGTAGGGTTCCCTATGTACCCGATCCGTCCACTATCTTTCAGGATATCCAGTAACGCTACCATTTATCTATTCACTTAATTAAGCAATTTCCTGTTTACACTTAATTTTCAGATTCACAATTTAACTGTAATCACGCAAAACAAGCAATGCATGCATCAAGAAAGTACAACCGAATCATCTTACCAATTCCAGTGTATTATCATGCATTTGAAACTGTAGAATCAAACAATTAGTTAAAACATGACGAACAGTAATAAATAACCGGTTCCGACTTCATTAGTAATCTGTAATTAATTATGGATATTTTCTAAATTATGTAAAATATCGTATTATTTATAATTAAATTTCAATTCCATTACAGGAAAATGAGGTGGGGGATTCTTACTCGAATTGATGTTCGAAACACTAAATTTTTAACTGCGCTTACTGACGGTCCCCAGATTTCCTAAATTTTCATTCGGAGGTTAAAACACGTTTCAAGTACCTAAAAATACCCCATTAAATCCCACATCAGTGTTAGGAACCCTTTCCGGCCAATTTCGGAATTCTTGCACGGCGGTGGTTTGCCTCAGGCTGGCTGTTTTCGGCCAGTTTTGGCCAATTTCGGTCGGTTTTATACTCATCTCTGTGAGAAAACACGTTAAGGGGTCTACATTGGTCGAAAAAAGTCAAAAAATAAAAATTCATCAGCGGCGGGATTTTCCGGTGCAGCAGCTCCGCCAGCTCACATTTGCGGTTGGGTGTTTTTCTTCGGTCAACCTGTAGAAAACAGAACGGTGAATATAATGGTGGAAAAATTGCACGAAATGAGAATCGGGAATGGGCTTATCGGAGGTGGATTTTAGTTTTTCCCACGGCGCAGCCGCCGGGGTTTACCCGCGGTCTCCGGCCCATTCGCTGGTTATTTGGCTTCGATTTGGCTATGGGGGTGTTCAAAATTAAATTTCGAGTGACTGGGAGAATTTTTATTTTTTTTGGCTGTCAGAGGTGGCTTCGGTGCAGCGGGAGGCGGCTCCCTTCTTGGCGACTGGTTCTTCTTCTCCAGCGGGGGGGCTGGCAGATAGGGTTAGAGTTTGGTGTAAAGTGAGATATTTATATCCGTTTCCTTTTAATATGGGCCGTCCATCGCATTTGATTTCAACTGTCCGATTGCGTTTAATGAGGAAATGAATTTAGACTGTTCATCGCGATTTGATTTGGACCATACGATCGCGTTTAAAGAGAAAATGAATCTAAACTGTTCATCGCGTTTGATCGCAACCGTCCGATCGCACCTGAAGAGGGAACGGATCCGAACTGTTCTCGTGTGCGGAAATAAATTTAGACCGTCCGATCGCGAGCACGCGGATCGCTAGCGTGGTCTTCCGCGTGGCACTGCGTCAGCATGCCTTGCCACGTGGCGCGCTCCGATTCATGGAACTGTTGACTGGGCGGTTCTACATGGCATATTTTTCTTAAATTGCATTTTGATTCTCAGTTTTCGATTTTTCTTTCAAAAATATTTACAGAATCCAAATTTTCACATTTCTTTTCCAAAATTATTTTCAATTTCATTCTCCACCTATTTTTTCCTAATTTTTACATTAAATAAAAATTAATAAATTTAAAAATTATATTTTATATATTAATTTTTAATTTTTAAAATTAATTCTGGATATTACAGCAGTTGCTTTACCCAGTACTGCTATTGCTTCTCTCTTGCTCTTTTCTCCATAAAAGGATTATTGAAGTCTTAGTTGTAATAAATAAGATATGTGCTCCTTAGTTGGATAAAGCCTCCTTTATGCGATCTCTATATGAAGATCCTTATCATTTTTACTGATTTATTTATTTTATTCTGTAATATACATAGGATGTCTTCATTTTATGTTTCTGATGCTCAGTTGCCTTTTCCTTTTTGTGCCTGTTCCATACATTAGGTTGTCATACAACATGGAATCTGCTGACTGTGCTGGAGCAGTATTTTATTCGATGATGAAATGGGCATTAGAAATTCCGCATAGTTCAGCTGGTTTGTATTTGACTATCATAATTAATTGATGGTGATGAAACTTATTCCCTGTACTCACATGTTTTTTATTTTCTGATGAACTAAAGAAGTAAATCTATATCTTGCCTTATCTTAAAAAAAATCTGTATCTGCTTGGTGATGAAACTCGTAATTGGTTTCATTCACTCCCGGACATATCTTTTTTTTTTTTTTTCCGTAATTACACCCTGCTCATCCTCTTATATTTTGTTGGGACTGTTCCGTTCTGTTTTTCTTATGTAGTTGTGACTGATGTTTACTCAATCTACCTTTCAGGTGACTTGAAAAAAAATGCTACTGATGTAATTAGAACGTGGAAGGAACTCCTCAAGTCATATGTAAAACAAATTGACGAGCAGGTTGGTGTTGCTATCTTGACTATTCATTGTGGTTGTGCTTAAAATTTGAAGCCACCAATTTCAAGAAACATCGCATTCTGAAGCATTTGGATAGCTTTCTCTGGTTCCACTTCCGATAACTTTCTATAATTGTTCTGACAGATTGAAGTGATCATGAAATTTGAAGAAATGTGTCTTGAATCTGCTAGGGAGTTTGCCCCAATGTTCGTTCAGGTATGCTACTTTCATGGGTTTAAGGACACGGCTATGTCGACATTTCATTTGACAGAAAATGCTTTTTCACCAATTTCAATGTAAAAGTTCAGGTGACATCCCGTGATTTCTTGGCTCTATACGAATATTAGATTTGTTACAGTAATAACAATTGATTGGGTCATTTTGTTCTTAAGCTCCTGTCAAAACTGGCAGGACACCATCGGCACGGATTGAGTGTTTGAGATCTTGGTTTCTGAGCCATTCCTGCATATTTCTTCTATTTCTATAACTTGGTTCTGTGTGGTCCTCGCACAATTCTGGTAGCTCCTATTTGGTTCACTTGCAATATCGCATGTGCACCTTTTTACTAGTTTGTACATTTGAAAAAACTGGTTATAACATATTAATAATGTGGTGCTATACTATTATTGGTGGAAAGGTATATACCATAACATAAAATCTGATGATTTACTTTTATTTTCTTTTGTAATTTGACAACTCAAAATTTACAGGGGTTGATTAATTAGATCCTCTTGTTTAATTATTGTTGTCTTAATTGCAGATATTGCATTTTCTGTATGATCAAGAAATTTTAGAAGAAGATGCTATTTTAAGATGGGTGGATGAAAAAGAAGGTGCAGACGAATCAGATAAAGTTTTTCTTAGGCAATCGGAAAAATTCGTCCAGGTAAGCAATGAACTGTGTACTGTTTCCATTTACAAACCGTGTTTCAATGCTATATCTAATCATGAAACGTCGATTCTTTTGGGATATCCAGTTAGAGATTTCTACTGTGTACCTGTTTTAATATTTTGTAGTAGTTCCGTAACTAACTTAACATTGTGTAGTAATTCACTTACGACAGTATGAAATGATTATTACAGTAAGTTACTGAATATGTCATCTCAAAAAAGAAAATAAAGTTACTGAATATGATAAAATGTTACAAAGCCAACATGGAGACATTCTGTTTATCAGACATCACAGAACTTTTCCTACATCTAGTCAAATGATCTTCCCTACTCTATCTTTCTTCGGTGATAAATTAAATCAAATTTAGTGTGCATGGCAGATCTAGTTAATTTCAGAACATCAAAGGGGCACTTATGTTTGATAAATCATTCAAAAATACCATTTCTCAACTTGGTTTTTTTTTTCTTCTAATGTTTTTCTGCAGTGGCTGAGGGAGGCGGAGGAAGAGGATGATGAGGACGACGAAGAAGAAGAAGAAGAAGAAGACGAAGAAGAAGAAGAAGAGTAAGAAAAGAAGGCAGTTAGTTGTACATCGAATTTGAGGTTAGTACTCAAAGTGCTTTATACAAAAGTATAGGATTGTGACCAACAAATTGTTGTGCATCTCCATTTTTGGTTGTGAAGAAACAGTTTTGTCCCGGACATCTTAAATGTAAATGGATTATCATCTCGCACGCAAAGCGGGTACCGGAGGAAATCTCTGTTGAATTCTTGTAAGGATCTTTAAACGTGAAGCTTCAATTTCGCTGCTAAATCTTGTTTTTTTTTTTTGGTGTTCTTTCTTCTTTTAATTCGTAAATATTATAGTTTTTCTCCCCTATGATTTGATCTTGTTGCAATTAGAACCTTATTTCTCTTTTTTTTCTTACTAATAGTTCATAGTTATAAATATGAGTTCAGAGGTTAATTTGAGTTCTATATTTGGACTCTGAGATTTGAGGAGGGGGAAATCTTGATGCATATGATTCCCTCATTCTACACACACATATATAATATGTATGAAATCTGTTAAACTGTCTTTTTAACTTTTCTATTAATCTTAATGTATAATAAAACTGAGAAAACTTCAAGTTTTTATTATGTAAATTAAAAATTAAAATTACACCTTTCAAAAAAACCAAAGAACAAAAGATCTGAGAGTTGAGATTCAAAATAAAATGTATCATAAATCTATGCATAAAAACCAATACAGAAATTATAAATAAAAATCTTACCAAGCGAGCCCTTAACTTACGTGTGTGTGTGTGTGTATATATATATATATAATATTTATAATCAAATCATCACTCTGGTGGCACTTGGCACCATGAGTTTCTTATCCTTTACAGCAAGTAGCTGATCATGGTCGCCCCATTGGGGTGAGCTTGGTGGGCCGGGCGGTCCATTGGGGTGAGCCAAGTGGGCCCACTGGGGGCGAGCTTGTGGGTCCGGCGGCCCATTGGGTGTTTGGTGGGCCAGGGGGCCATGGACGTGAGCTTGGTGGGCAAGGCGAGCCCATTGGGTGAGCTTGGTGGGCGAGGCGGGCCCATTGAGTGAGCTTGGTGGGCGAGGGGGGTCCATTGACGTGAGCTTGGTGGGCGAGGTGAGCCCATTGGGTGAGCTTGGTGGGCGAGGCGGGCCCATTGGGTGAGCTTGATGGGGCGGGGCAGGCCCATTGGGTGAGCTTGGTGGGCCAGGGGCCCATTTAGTGAGCTTGGTGGGCCGGGCGAGCCCATTGGGTGAGCTTGGTGGGCCAGGCGGGCCACCTCAAATTAATCTTCTAGCAATATGCAACAGCACAAAAGGCTAATGCTGTAAAAAGTCAAATGAGAAAAAACAGACCCAAAAAAGGTCAAAAAAAAAAAAAAAGATGGTTACTTTTGACATATATATATATACATATATAAATATATATATATATATATATATATATCAAAGCACTCCGAATATTTGATCTCTTTGAAAGAGATAAAAAGTATATACATACATATATTTTAATCTTCTGTCTACCATACAAAAAACACACTTCAAAACAATTAATCTCTCGAAAAAGATACAAGATAAGTAATGACAGTCTAAACCAAAGGCCAAGCCTACTTCCATACTTCCATCCATACGTAAAGGTTGAGTTTTAACCTTTTCAAGAGTTTGAATCAGATGGAATCCTCACCAGCAAATCTTTAGCAAACCAGGTACCATATCAGACTGCATATTACAACAATAGATACTGCCATTGTAGCTTCAATCCGACAAAACCAACATTGCAATAATACATCACTGTTACAAAACCTCATTTCCATGGCCAGCTTAAACCCTCGGAGATCATCATCTGAACGCCATGGAAATCTGTATATATGTTCGAATTCTCATTTGGGGTAACCCCGGTATGGCAAATACAAAAAGCTGCATCTTTCTTCAACCTGTATATATCTAATAAAAATTAAAAAAAAAAAAAAAACCCGACTTTTTTTCAACCATTTATCCGCTAACAAAAAAATGTTGAATCTTTTAGTCATCTCTTCACTGTACAACTCCCAACCTGATCGTCAGATCAAACAAACCCTCACAGAATGGCTGCCAATCCAAGGGTATCACCCTCTTCAACTCTACTTTCAGAAGCATTGACTGCGCTGCGAGGTCTTGCTGGAATATCAGAACAGGCAAAGAACATGAGTACCTTTCTAGAGGTATAGCTTGATTTGAGAAATCATAAATTACATATGTGATATCTGGTTATACTTATAACTGGTTAAAAATAACAATATAGTCACTCTATCAACAAAAATACCAGTTTTTAATTGTTTACTCGCACAATGTTCCTGTGCGTACCTCTTAGTCACTCTCACCTTCTTACTGTTGCTTTTTCTTCACAGTATAAATTCAAAACCTTATCTTTTTGTATTTCCAAACAAAATTATTCGCCACGTTGCTGGTTTTTTACTTTTTCAGGATCAATTGATTGACAAATAAAATATATTTAACTATTATTTATCATATATTAAGAAACCGGACTGAAATTGACAGTTATTTTCATTATGCAGACACTAGGTTATATTTAAAAATAATAGATAAACTTACGATTACACTCAAACGTCCGGGATTTCGTGGAATTTACATGTAATTTACCCTCAAGAAAAAGGTGTAAAATGGAAAACAGAAACATCATATTTCTACATATAGCAGCTTAACGATAAAGAAGACATATGGAAAATACGAGAAAAGAAAAAAATGATGCCTACCTGTAACGTTTGTGATAACATTTACACTTTTTTGAGCAGTAAGTGCCTTTAAGTTATTCCCGGTAGCGAGTAAGAGCAAACTCTTCATATGTTGCTTTTGCTCCTTAGGACTAGATGTTTTTGCCACAGCTTCCTCAAAAGCATGCAAATCACTGGGTTTAATACAAGGGAGGGAGAGAAGAACCTGAAAAGAGCCAAGAAACATATCCAAGCATTAGAAATCTTTTGGCATTTTTTTCGAGCTATGTTTGGAAAAAATGAATCTGCTTGAAAAATTCATATTTATTTTGACCAAGAGAAAATAAAGATTCTTTACTAATCTTTGCTTTTTCCAAACATAACTTCAATGATATTTTGTTCCATTTTATATTTTAAGAAATTTTTGTAAAGAATAATATGAGTATCACAACTAACCTGTCTAGGAGCTGGATCTCTGTCACAGAGGTAAATGAATATTTCGCGGCAGAGACTAACTAGATCAGCACTATTAATAGCATTTGATTCGAGAGTCAAACCTCGAATAACTGCAGAAAATAGATCCTTCGAAACAAATTCTTGGAGCTCCAAATTATTTGTTGATACGGCTAAAACAACAACAGAAGCACAGAAAGAGGAAACTTTTGTCGTGGCTTCACCATCTGTCCATGTGAAAGCTTCCAGACACATCTGCAACACTGGGACTGCCAGGCCTTTGTGATTCAAAAGGAAACTGCAAAGGAATGCTTACATGAAAAATACTGAAGTCTATGGATGAATAAAAATGACAAATTAAAGCATTTACAAGATCACAGGGAAAGGAAGCAGCACGGTTTTCAACATACCCAACCATGGAGCTGGATTTGAATGTATCTAAACCTTTGAGAGAAGACATGTCTACACGGCCAATATGACCAGATTGGTCTAACGAAGGAAGCCCGGTATTTAACCCCGGAGAAGCTATAGTCGCAAGGAGAGCACAGATTTCCCGAGTAAAATCCCGAAGTAATTTTTCTTCCATGACTTCCACTTTTAAATCTGGGCCACCAAATGTGTTATAGGTATCTGGAACCCTTGCTCGGCCATTGTGCAAAAGACTGGACCATGAGCTTGTAATTGCTTGCTGAGAATGAATAAATAATGGATATAGGAGCTTTTCCAGCCACGACTGCCACATGTCTGGAGGGCAAGATTTAACCAAAGGAATTAAAATGGAATGAACAAGCTGCCTTATATGCCTGAATTCCATTGATTGTACATTCTCCATGAGGGATATGGTGACAGAACTCACGTCCAAACATTTGAAAAATGCATCCTCAATTGTTGTTGATAGGCCCAATACGTTGTACCTATAAATATGCAACACCATTATTGAAATTTTCAGAAAACAAAATTAGTATATGTTTCCACTTTCACTGTCCTAACAAAGAGCAGATGACGAAGAGCTGTTCTGCTCAACGGTAAAAGTACTAATGATTTCCTAACCAGTAAGTTACAGTATTTCCTCTGAAAGCACCCATGCTTACCCACTGTCTCTGATACCCTTTAACCAGTTCCGTATATCAGATTCATTTGGTTCTGCATATCCGTCATTACTTGTGTCATCTGCAAAAGTCAAAGCAGTCTTTGACAGCTTAGGATTTCCTTCTCCTAGAAGACTAAATCGCTCGACATCAGTTATTGACATTGCTGCTTTAACCTCCGCAGGCAATGACTGATATACTGATGGGGACCAAAGGGAATGTATAGCACGAAGCAGCTGCAAATCAACAAGAAAGTGCTGCAGTTAAGATGTTATGTTTACAGAGAAGAATAGTCCCTGTATTCTACAGCTTTTCATGTGTTCCCTATAGAGAAAAGAATTAAGAAGAAAGTTAACTTGACTAAGCAAGGTCTTGCATTCAAGAGCAGCATGATTACCTTTAACAGAGGAGGCAGCATCCAAGATAGATGAGACGCCATTGGATGTGAAATTGTAGAGCTGTTTTGTAAATTCAAATTATCTTTTCTGATTCCACTCCTCTTAAGTGCCTTCTCAAAGAATGTCACAGTGTGGAATATTGACCACATGAGAGGTGTATCAGCAAAGAGACGAACCAGACCTAGTGGTTCGGACAAATAATTATTCTGCCACTCTAGTTGCAGCCATTGCTGGCTTAAAGGTTCCAGTAACCAAGCCAAAACTTCATGCTGTTGTTGAACTCTGAAAAAAAATCATAGAACTTGTCAGAATAAACAACGAATCTAATATAGTCCAAAAAAACAATGAATCTAACACTTTGTAGCCATAAGCAAAATTACATCACAAGCAAGTAATTACCCAGCAGCGGATGCCATAACAAGAAATGCTTCACCAAGAAGATTATGCTCTCCACGACGCAAACCACCTTCTCTTTGCAAATATGCCATGGTCTCAGCTATACCCTGTATAAAGCACACAACATAGTAAAATCACAGGTTATTCTTTAAAAAGGTACAAGCACTGATGACCATAAGATTCTATTTCAGTTCGGCTACAGCTATAATAGTTCTTAAGGAATTCTGACATCAAGCTAGAACTATGAAAAATAGATGCATATTTCCTCTAGAAGATTTGAAACTTCATTCATCCTACTCTTAACAGCATTAAGCCTTAAAGATAGGTAATGGGTCTTTCAAAAAAATTTAAAGCAAGTTTTAGATTCAGTCCTTAGCCTCCTTCAAATTTTCTCAAGCTGTCAGCAGTTCAGCTTCAGATGAGAATTTGATTTCCCTCATTCATTTGGCCACAATATAAGTTAATGGAAAGAAATGAATATAAAATTTCATCAAGCATTTGCTCTCCTTTTAGTAGCATTAGAAATCATTGGTTCTAGACCATATTAGATTTGCTTAGCAGTTATCTTTTCCTTGATGGAGATGATCTCGGGAAACTCATTGGTATCTTGATTTTCAGTGTTTGTAGATTGCTTTTTGTACATGGGTGGCATCCTCTTAGCATCCTGTTCCTAGTGCTTCTTTTTATCTCAACAAGGATTCAAAATTTCTACCAAAACTAAAACATCATGAAAGAGCGGCACATCCTAATTTACAAAGAGTGTATAAGGAAGTGCATGAAGTTAGCTCTCACATAATCCACAAAGAAAACTTCCAAACCTAATTGAGGTGGGATTTAGTTCCAACTCTTTCACTCTGTCCCTGACAACCACCATATTAGAGTTAGCACTTCGTTCTTGTAAGGACACCCAGTGTCTAAGACTTCAAAAAGACAGAGAGTTTAACTTTTTGTTTTCTAATTTCTTGAAAAAGGATTTAAATGAATCAATCACATTTACAACATCTTCCAAATCATGTATGCTTTGGAGAACATAATAATTACTCGAAAATTTTCACCGACATATATTTAAACACTCGTCATCATAGTAAATAGGAGAGAAAATTGAATTTCTTTATTCGTCTTCAAAAAAAGAGGAGTTAATTAACTGTGATACGTTTACTAAAAAAATCCTTTTATAACAAATTATTTATTAAGAAAAATAGATAAACTTAATACAAATGCGGAAAAAGAAATAATAATAACTTAATCCCAAGCATCGATCAAAAGAAAAGATCGATTAAATTTTATTGAATCTAACTCATAGTGATCGTTTATAAAAAAAAAACTCTGTTTATCAAATGGTTGATCAACTGAATTCCATAAAAATTCTTAATTTCTTCTAAATATTGTGATGGAGAACAGTTAGGGGTTAAATTAACTTGTCATGAGGATAGTTTAATTATGGAGAAAATTTGGATAACAAACAGAAGAATAAAAATAGTCCAGACGAACTTGAGGATCAAGATGAAGGAATATAAGGAGAAGTAGAATGAACAAGATATGCTAGATAAAATATATAAGCAGAAGAACAAATACTGAGAGAGAAATAACATAGAACAAAACCCTAGCAAGTAATTTAGTTCCTTGTTGTCTATCTTCAATTTTAACTGCTACTGATTTTTATAAAAGCATCAGTTAGAAAATATGAGGAAAATATTAAAATAGTAAGAGGAAATCAAAAGTTTCTATAGCTTAAAAACCTGCTTAAATTGCCCAAGTTTCTAATAACTTAAAACTACTTAAATAAGCTAAATAAGTTAAGCATAGTAAATAATAATAATAGTTAAACAGTTATTTCAAAAAAAAATAATAATAACGAAACAGATACTTCTTAATACTTCCTATTTAGGATTATTTCGTTCTACATCACATAGCCAAGGTTAAGAACTTCCATTTCAGACAAACTAAACAAACAAAGTAACATGAGAGCCAAATAACTAAGTTGATAAAGCTAGTGCATGTGTTGAGAACTGAAATTGAATCCAGCTTACACTCATAAATTCATATTTGGAGAGATTTTTTAAGGGAGAGGCTTCGTGTGTAACCCACGAGCCCAATGGATCCCTTATGAAAAGAGAAAGGGTAAGGAATCACCTTCATGTGAGGCAGTATGCTTTTGTCAGCAGCCTTGGCTATTCGTATAAATGATGCACAAATCTGCAATCTTGCAAGTCTTGAACTACTTGTAGCAGGATCCTGCCATGTAATATACAGATGAAAACAATGCTCTTATTTTGGTTCCCTACATAAGCAATCACAATTGAAAAATAAAGATAGAAAGATAGAAAACCTTGACAACAAGAGGAAGTGAAGTTAGAAGCTCAAATAGTTTATTGATGACACTGCCAACTGCATCAGGGAAATACTTTAAAAAGGGTCCCATTGCATCTAAATAGTGGCCAAGTACTTGCACAAGAGCTGGTTCAGTCCATTTCAGAGACAAAAGTTGCTGAAGCAGACCTTCAATTTGAAGCAAAAAGTTTCTCAGTTGGCTCCAATTAAAGAGCTCTAAAACATTCTGAAAGATCACAATGAAGTTGTTAAACCTTCAAAGATTCCATGCAGCACAACCTGAACTTCGGGACTACCTCGACCAAAATCATTCGACCCATCAAAAGCAGTGCTCACAACATTTTCTAGAGCCACTTGCAGGCTCTCCATCACCGCTAAATCCTGAAAATTAGAAAGTATGTATTTATAATAAGCAACAGTTAATGGTGCATTGGACTAACAATATCAATAAAGCAAGCAATTTTACAAATATATCCTACCAAAAGTGTTCTAATCAAACCTGAGCAGGCATTGGAGAAACCAAGAGTCTTGTAATGATTGAAATAATTCTTTCAGAAATTTTAGAACTGGCTATGATGGGTTTGTAGGAAGCAATGAACTTGATCAGCTCCAACTGCGTTAAGGGGAAAAAAACTTATTCATCAATGCAACAGATAATTGAAAAAAAAGTCTATTGAGAAAAGAAAAACCTGCAGAATCCATGATTTGGTATCCCAAAATTTTGTTTAAGCATTATGCTAAAATTTTCAGAAACATGTATGTATATGAACAGTAATCACATTGCTTGATTAACGTGATACAGGTTTAACAAAATTGAGATTTTTGTTATGCTTGGAAACCAAGGGCAAGGAAATTTTAATGGAATAAAAGCAAGCAAACATATACTTTATTGCATTATAAGTAACCGATGCCACATTTAGAATGTCATTGCTAACAGAGTTTTCCTGACAATTTCTTCAAATCAGTGAAAAACAGTCCTAGTGCATCAACCCTGGAAAAGCAATCCCGAGAACACCAACCTAACTTCCACCTTTAATATGACATCTGTCTTCATTCAAATTGAATTTCGAATCAAAATCAATAGAATGGACCGATAACATTTACCTGCCCAGATCAAAATTCATCCCATGCTATGGTTTTCAGTAAAAAAGACACTTACATTCATCTTACATTCCATAAACGCTTCATTAAGATGCCAAGAATAATAGTAACTCAGATCACAGAAAAAACATATAACCAAAACAGGAAAGAGAATTGTAACTGATGTCATGTTTATAAGAATCTAAAAATCAAGAAAGCGTAATCTTAAGAAGCAGAAACAAAAAATTTAGAGTTCATACAAGCCTTGAACGATACTGGCCAAAGTCACCCTTGCCTTCGAAACCTTCACTCCATAACTCCAAGGGAACCAGAGAAAGGTCCATTCCAGGAAGAACTTTTTCCTTCTTAAGCATGCGCTGGAAAGATATATCCAAAATCGCGCTACAAATATCATCATTCACATAACTTAAAATCTTTCTTTTTTCGTTGTTAACCTGTCCAGAGCTGTCCACATTATTATTTGTTGAACCATCTCCAGCTGGATGAGAAGCACCCTTGGGCTTCGACATTAAATCTCTCATCAATGCCTACAGGTGAAGAGAACATGAAAAATACTTGAACAGAGAAGCATGCTATTTATCCTTTGTTATGGTTATCTTATAGTAATAATTATTTTTTAAACAAGTCCAACCAATTCGGCTCTTGGCAGAAATCACATGCTGTGAAGCACGACGTTAGGGGTTTAATCCCCGTGTCATGTATCGAAAGATTTTTTTTAGAGGAATCTCTATAGAATATTTAAAACGAAACTATACTTACCTGCCAAAACAACAGGGATTGATAATGAAGAGCCAGCTTAAAATGTTGAAAGAATCCGAGCATCTGAAAAAGATAGGAAGGGGTCAAATTCCAATTAGGTAACTCAGCTACTCATTAAATGTTCCTGAAAAGGACTGCTTGGTTGTAAATGAGAATATCTCAAATCTATTGAAATATAGAAAGAAATTTAATCCTGGGATGTAAATTCCGAATTTGCCAGCGAATAGTTATCCAAATAGAGGTCCACTGAAAAAGTTATGCATTTACCGTCTATAAAAGACCAATTTCTACGAAGAACCTAAAGTCGAAGAAATATGCGCATGATTTTCCAGATTTGAAATAACATGCGGTGTAGACAAGGTCAGACTGATAGAAACCAAATTACGAGTGCTAAAGGTGGTTATTGCTGAAGATCACTATGTCAATTTAAGCAGATATAATACTTGCTTATCCTTGAAATGTTGTTTATTCACCAAACCTCATTGGGGCTGTGTTAGAATAGAGAATAAATATCATGGTACAGCAGAGAATTCTAAGGAGCAAGAGACAAAATATATACAGTAGGAGGTCCGTCATTACAATTTTTCTTTTTTAATAAAAGTGAAGTTAGAAGAGCTTCGGCTGAAAACAAAAAGCAGACACCAGATGTGAATCCACTCGTTAGTTACATTTCAAACTCAGTCATAAGATAAGAAAACCTCTTAAATCCAGGTTATGATAAAAAGCATATGTCGTCCGATGGTGGCTTTCCAAGCATAAAAACTCCAAATGGTTAAAAGTTTTGACATCCCATATCGTCAAAATTATATCACCTTTCAGATTTTAGTAATTCTTATCTTTTTCAGTTTTTTTTTCTTTTTTTTTTAATTAATTTTAGAGAATAATATTATTAGAAAGAGAAAGGGTATATAACAGAAGAAGATATTTTCCACAGGTTTCTTTTACATTTATGAGAATCTCTGTATAATCTTTAGCAATTAAGATATCAACAATGCCTACATACACTGTTCCCTCTTTTTCTTTGGATAGAAAAAGAAGATATATTAAAAGGAAGAAGGAGATATGAATACAGAGCAATATACCTTCATAAGAAAGAAAAAAAAACATAATAAAATATTGCTCTCTTTTAAAAAAATAAAATATAAAGTATTCATTCAAAAT
This sequence comes from Carica papaya, assembly GCF_000150535.2. The sequence goes on from NW_019014575.1 coordinate 333,635, forward strand.
AAAGTTATTGAGATGTAATCACCTCTTGCAAATAAATTGGAAATATGTTTCCATCACCAGCAATAAATTGCAAGTTTGAAGAACCCAAAGTCACCAAACTCTCACATACGTACTCTGCAAATTCATAATCACTTTCATCTATAGCCCCACTTGATGCTGATCTGTACCAAAATTCTCTGGAGACATTCATCAAAATCTGGAAGATATTGCTCATTGCAGAGTCAAATTCAGTGGCAGAAGCATCAGTAGGTCTCCTTCTGCAAGACAGAGGAGAAGTTGTGAATAACAGAAAAATTGATGTATTTTGACAAGGTAATATTGAGAAACTGAATAATTGAATTTCTCACCTTGGAGAGACTAGTTTGAAAAACTCGCAGGCATGAAGTCGGAAGTCAGGAGAAGAGAGTAAAAAACCACACCTATTTACAGAGAGAAGGATAGAATCAGAGACCAACCCATATAAAAGATTTTAGATAACACTTTCACAAAACCACAAGAAAAAACTGTCATACCCATGAATGATCCCATATTTAGCTAGATCAGGCAAAGGGGCCCACTCAGCATATGCATTGATGGCATTCAAACTAGCTGTTACTGCAGTGGCATGCTGTTTGGCAACATCGACTTGCTGCCTACTCGCTTCACTTAATGCAGCTCCAAAATGCCTTTCCAGAAGCTGTATCAGGAATGATGACTTCAGATAATGCTAAAAGAATAACTTTTTTAACAAAGTTATGATGGAGGCATACAGTATACAACAGAGGCAAAATTTCAGGCAATGATTGAGTAAGCCCACGTAATAGTAGTCTACGCCGATCACCTGGTAGCAAATTTCAGAACCATGTCATAAAGGGAAGTAGATCCGCAAGTACATAAATAATTAAAAATCCTACTGTACCTATACAACAGCAAAAATGGAAATTCTTTTTTTTTTTTTACCAAAAAAAAAGAAAACAGGGAAAGCCCTTAAACTAAGAAGAAAATGACAAGCAAAGTCTTTGTAAAGTCTTTAGTTTGTATGTGTGTACTTTACATAACACTTCAGCAAAAGTAGCATTTTTGAGATTTTGTTCCACACATCAAAATACAACAAAAAGAACACTGAAGGGAATTCTTTAAACCTTCCAAATCTTCATTGTGAACTGTAATATCTTCAGGAAGCCACCTCAGCATCATCGAGACCAACTCAGCCTAACATCAAGGGAAAATTTTAATATATGGATGCAATTTATATTTTTACAGAATTGAAAGACGTTCTGCACAAATTTACTTGTACTGGACCCTGGCTGGATAAAGAAACTAGAGAAGGAAGGAACTCTTGCCACAGATTTGGTCCTTCCCTTCGAACTATCTGTGAGAAGTGTAAAAACAATAGTTAAAGGGGTGAAATGGGCATCAGCAACAGCTTAGGCTGCTTAGCCACTTAAACACCTCAAAGCAAAGGATGAAAAAACCTCAGCAACAAGTGCAGCTGTCTGACTCTTAAGAGCCCATTCTTCACAAGGATTAGCAATCTCCGACATTAAGTCAACAGCAACATTAGCAAAACTCCTACGTTCTGAAGGATTCAATTCCTCCCACCGCAGCCGAACCAAATGCTGCAAAAACAAAGAAAAGTATGTGCGTTATGCCTAGCCACTTAAGAAAGAATATATAATTTGAAGAGCATTAACTCAACAAATATCATCAGATGCAGGTTAATAGGCATGGGGAAAGTTAACTAAGGAAATATTTTCCAGAATGCTAAGTGAACTTTTACACACTTTAACTCAAGAGGAACCTGAATTCACTTCAAGCTATTCACACCAAATGCTCTCCATAAGAGCCTAGAATTAAGTATTTAAATCAAAGGCGGGGATTCTGTAGAGGGTACTAGGGGTGTGCTTTAGATATTTGCAAATGCAAAAAGGAAAAAAGGAAGCGATATTGCCTCACTGAAAATATAATAATTTGAGGTTAAATTAAAAATTCTACACCTTTTCTCAACACTTTAATATACAGTAAGATCACTACAATATAAATAGAGTTTTTTTAAATATAATATAAATGGAGTATTGAACTTGTCACAAAGTCTATATGCAATTAGCAAGAATTCTAGCTGTACTTATGGAAGTGAATGACCAGCTCAATACTTCTGCGCAGATTTCTAAACTGCTCAGCATTTTATAATATAGTTTCCTAGTTAACGACTTACTGTAAGATAAATACCTTGCAGATAAATTATTTGTCATAAAATTGGATGTATAAAATCACGATAAATGAAAAGTTTTCTTGAAATAAATCATGAGAAATGAAAAGATATGGAATGTAAGCACGAACCTGCAACATTTTAAATGCATGTAAACGAATCTCGGAAGACCAGTCCTTTCTGACTAGAAGGAATGATGTGTTTGCCAAAATCCTTACATCTCCAGTCTTGATCTGCAAGTATCGATGGAATAAGCATTACTGAATAAGTTAAAAGAAAAAGACCCAACCATTTTTCTGTCAAAACCCACAAAAATTTTGTTTCCAAGCCAATTTACAGCAATGAAATCTAAAGTATCACATGTAGAAAATCTTCTTCAAAATCACATATAAATAACCAAGTTGCAGACCTACTTAGCCACTTAAATTCTAAATTAATTCAAACCCTAGAGTAGCATAAAGTGAAACACAATGCACAAGTACCACTGTCCTGACACTTAGTCTTGTTCCCTTTCTCTTAAATCCACTCAACCTAAATCCAAACCTAGAGGATTTAAAAAATAAAAGAACTCAAACAGTTCACCAGTTCCAGGCCTAATTAGCAACAACTTTGCTTGCTCATCGAAATTCAGTATCATATTAAAAAAAGAAAAAAAGAATCCCAATGGAACAATTCCCGCGAAGCAGTTCAAACAAAAATTAAATTTGGATTACCCAAATCATTTGCTTTCAGAACTGGAGATTCTGTAAACATATATCAACACAGAAGCAGATGATTAGGCTTCTGGAATGAGAAGACAGAAAATTCTGCAGGGGGAGAGAGGCAGAGACAGTGAAGACCAAGAGAAGATACTAATCCTCGCTCATCTCATTCACATTCGATCAAAAGACAACAAGAACTTCTACTAATACAAAATTTAAGTCTCATATATTCTGTTTCACAACCTTGCAGTTAATTTCACCATCTGGGCCTGGAAAGACTAAACATCACAGTATAATCAAACTAATGAATAGGTTTTTCTGTTGACACCAAGATACTCAAATCAAACTAATGATCAGACCACCTAAAAAAAATTGAACCTTTACAAACTTCTAAATTGCTCACATCATCATCACCCATTAAAATTCAAACCTTTCATCAATAAGGAGAGAAAGAGAAGGCACAGAACAAACCCATTGAAAGAGAAGGCACAGAACAAACCCACCAGATAGGAATTCAGAAACACAACAGATGAAACAAACAGACTTACAATCAAACAAATACGGACATACATACACATATGCACATGATTAAATACGAAAAGAATAACGAGGAGGAGTACGGATTCTAAGAAGGAAACGGCCGCTCTGCGGGCGTCGGGAGTAGAACTCCAATCAAGTGCGACAACAATCGCTCGAGCCACATTGGTCGCCGTGCTTTTACTGTTATCATTATCCGTCATGCTGGGTTGGCGAATTTAAGTTCTCCGAGACAAAAGCTGAAAACTACTTCTGGGTTCTTTAGTTTATAGGTTTACAACAGTCTCTGAAGTGGTTCCGACTCGGGGATTGCAGAAGATTAATGGCTGAGTGAACAGGGAAGTTAAGAACTTTATGAGAGAAACTGCTTATTTCAATTTGTTTAAACAGCAATGGAGATTTATGAATGGTTTATTACCCAAAACTTTAGTCCCTTGTTTGGTCTTGGGTTATACATATATTTTATATGGAAATTTAGCTATATATATATATATATATATATATATGGAAATGCAAATTAGTTTTTTTTTTTTGAAAAAAAGAAAAGATGTATATAATAAATATAAACCATTAATCCCCCAAAAAATTATATTATTTGGATGAGATAAAACTAATATATGCACAAAATATTTTTTATTTAATAATTTATTAAATTTTTTTATAACTGTATAAAATAATCATTGTACTATTTTGCTGTTAAATGATTATAAAATGATTATATACAATTAATAGAATACTAATAAAAAATAATATCATTTAAAAAATAAACCTTTACTATTTTTTCTTGGAGTCTAAGCCTATATATAATATATAGAAACATGTTATTTATATTTATTCATCATTAGTTTTCATAGAGAATATTCATTATTAATTATATCTTTTCAAAAAAAAAAATATAACTCCTATTTTAGAAAATGACAATAATTATTATATACTTATATGAAGCAATCATACCATTAAATTTTTCTTGCTATAAAAATAAATTTTCTTAAAGAAAATTCACAATCTTCAAAAGAAACATACTACCATGAATGGAGTTTTAAGTCAATCCAAACAGGCCTTACCATCATCATGAACAACACCAAGAACCAAACAACTTAAGATCAAAACTTTTGGAATCATACCCAGAAAAGAAAATTCAAGAAGATGACTTCTTAGGCAGTTGTTTTATTTTGTTGTACTTGAATGATCTAAGAAAAGTTTAGTTTAACACAAGCAACTTTTAAAAGGATTAAAGTTTTTTTTTTTAAAAAAAGAATTAAATATACATAAAAATGAAAATTCTCATGTCCAAACAGGCATCAAAAACTTCCCTTCCTGAAAAAATATATATATATCTATTAAATTTATGAAGGTAAAACAAAAAATAGATATATATGTGTATATATGCTTTCACCCCCTCAAATACCCTTTTCAAACAACCAATTGACTTCTTTGTATGCAAACCAGGTTCCT
>NW_019014575.1:382920-395130 GCF_000150535.2 Carica papaya
TTATAATTGGAATCATCATTCTAATAATAATCAGAGTCTGATATATAAATATATATATATATATATATATATTATACATATAAATCTAGCTGCTTAATTCTAGTAATGCTGCAATTTTAATACTATGTTAATATTCTTTGTTGCCAATAATTAAGACCCAATAAGTAGGGGTATACATTCCGATCCAAGTGACTTGCAACTCCCTGTTCCTAACATTTCAAATATGCATGCCAATGTAGAATAACACAATCTTTGGGAACAATTTCAGATTTTTCTTCCTCCAAATTTACTGAAATTCGCACTCGGTTCTACTAAGAGATGACATCAAATTAAATTCGTAGAGAATTTTATATGAAATTAACAATGCAAATCGATAAAATTTAGAATACTTTAACTAATATTTCCATTATCTTATAGTTGAGTAAATATAAATTTACAAATGAAATTTTAATTTATTTCCGAATGCAGCCCAAAATCAATCACGCAACTAAAAGTTTTTACTTTAGAAATCTAATACGTTACCTCAACTCCGAGACACACATCACCCAATGGATACAACTCGAACATCCTCCAAATAGCAATATACATATTCCGATCGATCCGTCAAGGACTTGAGAAAAAGGTATGCAGTAAAATAAATAAATACATCGCTAACCCAAAAAAAAAAAAAGAAAATCAACCATCGCAACAGTAAGTAAACTCGAAAACATAGCGCATTACGGACGAATATAACTATGGAACCAATTTGGTGGAATTTCTTAACTGCTAGATCTTGCTTCAATAAGAAAAAGCTCAGCCAAAAAATAAGATCGAAAATGAAAAGGAAAACAAAAAAAAGGAAGTGCCAGAGAAGAATGAAAGAAGGGGGAATAAATAGAAAACTGCTTGGAATTGTATTATTTCCAAAAGAAATAATTAAAAAAATTACCTTCGTAGAAGAGTTCCTATGGCTAGGTATGATACCCACAATACAAAATCTACAAAGCTTTTCGACATCATATACCTTCAAAGACCCTCAAACTGTATCCAAAATATTCTCCCCGACTTCCCCAAAAGTCGCAAACCCCTGAAAGCAGACCAACCCAAAAATTTTGTTGCAATTTCCAGCAAAAGCTTCCATGTCAGCTACACGGCTCAAAATCCATAAAAGCACCTGCCCAACTATGAAGAAGGTAGACGGGATCAACATTATGGGCAAAGTTCGGAATGGCCCAAGATACCGATCGATAATTTGGACAAATAACAAGGACCCAACAGGTACTTTGATGACAACAGGCAACCCCAGAAAGATCAGCCTACCTTGCAGTATATTACATTACAGGGCCTATTTATGTTCTAAATCCGACCTGCAGCCTAATAGACAATAGTTATGTGAGTATACTACTAAACAATCTTATAAATATCAGTTGTTTGCTTTAATGGACATAGCAGTCTGTTGTGTCAAAACCAACCTTCTAGATTCTGGAATAGTCAAAATCCCAAAAACTTAAATATTATCTACTAGCTTAGAAAAAAAATGTTCAATGTATAATGCAATAATTTGTAAACATAATGGAAAAGAATCCACCAACCAAGGAAATAATGTCCTTGCCCAAGTGATTCAAGATGAAAATGAAGACCTCTTAAAAAGTTAAAAGATGGAAAACAAGACAACAAAGAATAATTAGTTTTAAGATCAAATTTGGGAACGGGGAAGTGGAATTTCTGCTCTTTTTCTTAGATGAAATTTCCATCCAATATTTTCCAACAAACCCCATAAATAATTGCACCATACGACCAGAAAGAATACAAAAAGTAATCTAAATAAAGATAGCACTGACCTCCTCCCAAAAGCCGTACTAGTCACCTGCCCTGGCCCATTCTGTAATTAAGAACCAGGTCCTCAGATTTCTTCCATATATATGCCCGCACAGTGGCTAAGCTCATGTCCGGTGATAAGACCTGGAATTACACCAAAGAGTTCCTTACTGCAACATCAAGACTGTTAAAAAACAGAGAAAAAATCATCTGCTTAACGGCAAAAACACACGTTTGCTCTTTTAAAAAAATTCCATATACTTTGAGGAGATTCGTCAGACCACTTCCAATATATTTGAAACCCAACAAATTAAAAATAAAATAATATAAGTTTTTTTCGAAACTACAGCCAGATAATGGCAAATCAGATAAGCACCAAGGAAAGGTATTTGAACCAAGCAAATTATCCGTCCAACCCCATTTTACCATGTCAGCTCATCATTTACGAAAAAAAAGAAAAAATAAATTCTCATCTTTGATAAACACAAGAACATCATAAAATTAGTATTTATAAGTAAAACAGTTGAAAATTAGTAATTGATTCCATGTACTAGCAATATACTTGCCTGATTATTGCATAGTATCTCAATAGCAGGCCTAATCTTTTGCCAAGGCTTCAACCCAGACCGGAAAGAGGCATCTCCAACCACTGGATGCTGTAGTTGCCCTCCAGGAGCAAAGGTTCCCTCAGAGGTTCCGCTTTCCAGTGGTTTGTCTAGGACCATTTTTTCTATGACATAATTAATGACCTACGAAAGCATTCAAATAAAAGCAATTCAGTTAATGTTCTGAACAAAACCAGACACGACATGCACAGCAGTAAATCCAAATGGATACGTAAGCAGAAACCAGTACTTTCAAATTGCACAATGATTAACATAATAAAATTAATTTATACACATCAAGAAGGTGCAGGCTATCAGATGTTTAAAGGAAAGCTTGACAAGTTTAGACCATATTTCTGTTAAACTAAAACAGAGGGTTGACTGGGAATCAATTATTCTTTGCTACTAATGCAGTAGAATCTAATTAATGACGAGTACAAACAATTCCTCTCCTTTGTTCTCAACCTTTTGCCTTCTGCAATGTAGCAATACTAAATAAAACGCCACTTAGTGGCAGGCAAAGAGTAACTGAGAACTAATTTATCTGCATCAGAAACTCAACATAACAGAAAAGTCATCAAGGCTCACGGCAAGTAACAAATTTGTAGCTCTGCTACTTTGATATCTTGCTTTGCCTGCAACTAATTTAGAGGTCTCGAATCAAGGTCCGGCAGATGTAATTTTTTAGGAAACTAAATGCTAGAAGTATACCTTTCATTAAAAAAAAAAAAAAAGCTAAGAATATACCCACAATGCCCTGTTGCACAGACCCAAATAAATTAGCTTCAACACATCTCAGATAAGTACCCAAGGGATGGATATAATAGCTTGACACTTCATAAAAAAACAAGAAAAATTACTGAAACACAGAAAAATCTTCCTTCAGCAGAACAGAATGATAAAAAAACCTACTTTGTGTATTCTCAATATCCGAGGTGCACTTAGTTTTCCCTGTGTGAGGATCTGGACAGTTGAACCTTCACATGGATGCAGGTAGAAGCTGCACCTGAAAAAATTAATGCACACTTCTGGCAACAGATCAAGAAATAAAAAAGCACCCTATTTGCAACAGCTTGAGAAATGTAAAAACAAGAATAATCAAGACAGTATTTCAAAAATGCAGCTTATGAAACACAGAAGCATCTGAAAAGAAAATATCCATGGACATGCAGGGAGAATCAAGAAATAAATGCAGAAGAATAAGAAATCCAACATTAACTGATTCCTCTAAGTAGTACACTCTCAATTAACCTTTTATGTTATGCAGAAAGCTTTAAGTTTAACTTTATATGCTGGAAAAGGGAAAAGAAACAAGTACTCAAAAGCCAAACAGGGATGCCATGGCTAAAGACCATGCACAACACTCATAATAATGCCTTCGACAATGATTGAAAACATTCAATCATTTATTGCAGGTATCCGCCACCAAACCGAAGTACAGCAACAGAAGATAGCAATCCTTCTCCAGGTAAAGGAAATTTGCAGTAAAAGTTAAAACTCACTTGGTATTTTCTCTAGGAGGTAAGCGATTATTCAATACACACTCTAGACACCACCAAGGAAAGTCCTTCTCGTCTTCGGTCCCATCTAATTCGGTTATTTTTTTTCTCCACGGGCCTCCTTGAGAGCCCTCGGTAATAATTGAAGGAGGCGAAACAGTTGAAAATTCAAAAGGTGGATATACAATGGAGTCATTGTCAGCATTGCCATCCATATCAATTCTTGAATGGGTATGACTTCTGGTGGCAGTGTCCTTTCCAGAGGGAACATCCCCATTGGCTGATGCTTGGCTTCCAGATCTTTGCTTTCTTCTTATCAACCAATGAGCCAATAGACCTTTAAGTGTTTCACGGGCTAGGTTAACCTGCATGCCAAATTAGTCAACAAATCTAGTGGGCTTAAAGATAAGTTATTACATCAGATAAACCTGTACAATACAGGCTTTCTGGAGATTGCAGGATCTGTTTTCAAATAGAAAATTTAGGCACTTACTTCTTTGAGAGAAATGTTATTTTGCTATAGGAATAAAAAAACGTCATATCTTACTTATTAATTGTAATTATAACTGCCTACAGGTTCCCAATTGGCATCCACCTAGAGCCTTGTGAACAAATTCCCAATCATCCATGGAAAATAACTGTTCCACTAACATTAAAAAGGTTTTAGTTTTCTTAGTCTTTTATAAAGCACTTGGAAATTTGATATAGTATTGTGATCCTCTAGGAATCAAGGCGTTGTCAATGTTACATAGTCATGCCTAGTGTCCTTAACATGAACAAAGACACAGTAAAGAAGCTACTTAGAAACTTAAAATCATACTAGATATTCTTTACCTTTTTCACATAAAACATGTAACATAATTCAAAGATTATTTTTTTCCTTGAAAAGAGGAAAAAAGAAAAAAAAAAGGAAAAATAAGCTAACCAGAGCACCAAGGGAATGCCACCAAATTACTGGTAATCTAGATAGAGATGGCTGCAAAAATCTGCCTATTATATAAAATACTTCATTTAACAGAAAGTGCATTAGTAACAACAAATAGAATATCTTTACCTTATCATCCTCAGGTTTTCCAGTAATGTTGAGGTCAGCTGAATACATCTCAGCTGAGAAGCATTGAGGTGTATCCAAATGTATGGACAAGCATCCAAGCCTAGTGTCCACAGTGAACCATGCAGGGATGCTTACCTAAGGCAATATAGACAATAAATAAAAATCAACAACTAAACTTCGCTTAAAATTTTCCACTGCAGTTAAAGTGTTGAAATATAAACCAGCAGCCATACCATCTCAAATAATTTTTCTTTTTTCTCCTCAAATGAAACCTTGAAATGTTGGGGAAAAAATACAAAATTAGTGCAAAATCAAAGAACTATAAGCTTCATAAATCCAAATAAAGAGAAATGCAGAACTTATCAGTTGAATAATTCCAACACTTCCATATTGGTAAGAAAAAAGAACTAAAACCAAAGAATAAAAATTCCAAAGCAGACCTTTCCATAGTCTTCAACAACAATGCCCCTAGTGATCTCCCATAGCTTCACTGAGCCAGCAGTATCCTAGGAAAAAGCATACCAGATTCACAAACTGCATTTCCAAAATCCAGTATAGGTCATATCATGAATGGATGTATGTATCATCTACCTTAGTCAAGACATGCCTTCTGTTGTTTAAAATTTCATGCTGCACAATTGCAGGAGTTCCAGCAATGGTAAAGGTTGGTTCTTTATAGACAGGAACCTGCAAATAAACCCAACTATCACTGGATCAATGATAGAGAAATTGCATGCGTCCCATGTGCATAAGAATAACAAACAATGCAATAAAATAGTAGGACCCCAAGGGATGGAGGAATTGAAAAACTGATGTGGAAATGAATTTTACTGCTAGTGTGCTATGCATCTCAAGTATAGGTGATGTCTAAAGATCAAAGATGAAAGAGCTATAATAATGAGAAAAAGAAAAAGGAAAAGACCAAAGAGTATATAACACGTGAATGCAACTACCTTGCAAACAAAGAGACATAGATTACTTACTGGAGTAGATCCTTCTAAGGACACCCTTGCTCTTGAAAAAGACAAGTTTCCAGCCAAGAACGAACCACCTCTCTGAAAGACTTTCTGAGGATTCCGTCCATCAGCAGGCCATCTATGAACTGAAGAATCAGTTGTTGCAACCCATATATTATCATCATGTAATGCCAACTGCAGAATGGGATGTTCCTTTGTGCAAAGCAAAAGACTCTCCCTTGTTGCCAAGTCTGTCAAGTATAACTGAAGAAATATTGAACTAAGCATCAAAAAATTCATAACATTGCAGATATTTGAAAAAAACAAAAAGAGTTGAGAGAAAATGAGGCAAGACTTCAAAACAGGGTTGATACAGAATGTACTTACAGAGAGATCTCTCCCTCCACTATAAACATGACTAAATGTTGGGGTGCTTGCAAGTGCCCAAACAGAATCAGTATGCACAGCATAAGAATGCACACATCGCTGCTGACCCAGGTCCCAGAGTCTACAAAAGAAATCCATAACAAGGACATTTCTTCCAAATTTCTACAATTACAAACAAACATAATTATATTGCACAAATGGAATGGTACTAAATATCCACCTGATCATAGAATCTGAAGATCCTGATAAACAAAACCTGCAAGTTTAAAATTAAGGCATTTCATAATTTTAAAAAAAAAAGAAAACATAAAGCACAAAAAGAAATTAAATTGATCTTGTGGTTTAATAGTTTGTATATTAGTAATACACCTGAAGATTCCAACTAACCAACCTGCCAGTAGAGTCCAGAAGCAGAGCCCTGATGTTATCTGTATGCCCCCTTAGCTTCATAGTCTTTGAACCAGTTCTTGGGTCCCAAACACGCACAACCTACAAGAACTCAAGAGGTTATACAAACTTGCTCTCACAGAACACGAACCTCTTCAGTTTTATTAAACAAAAAGACCCTCTAAATCATCAAAATATCATAGAAAGTATATACAGTTTGTATATGTTGCATACCTTCTCAGTTCCACCAGAGACGAGAATGGTTCCACTATCATTCATTGCCAATGCATAAACTGACTCTTTATGGCCCTTGGCAGATATCGGGACATACCCATGAGGTTGAGACGGATGCACAGAAATGTTGTTGCTTGAGCTAATAGTTCGTAAACTCGTCACAGGTAATGGATGCCCAGAACCATTGACACCATTTGAACATTCATCTTCTGTTGCATCACTTGACTTGGAAAGGGGTGCTAATGCAGCTTCAATATCCCATACAAAAACCTCCCCACCAAGACCACCCGAGGCAACAATATTGCTCTAAAATGCATGACACTAAAAGAAAATCAGGAAATGAATTTGGTATATCTAAAAATATAATACTTAGCACAATTTGCAGGACAAATTAAATGAACTAAAAAAACAGGATTGCATTGATAGGAACCTTTCATCCATGTAGTTAAAAATATCCACAAAAAATGTGACATAGACATTACATTTTTTTCTGCAGAAGCCAGACAAGTAACATAGTCAGAATGTTGACGGAAGGTCCTCGTCCAAGCTCCATCAGACAAGCAATCCCATGTCTGATACATCCCACCAATGATGAATGAGTGAATAAAGCCAATTAATTCAATATTCTCCAATTAAAATTTTGGAGGGTTGGAATCTAAAGTGACAAACCAACCTTGAGGGTGGTATCCGAAGAACAAGAAACAAGTGTATTCTCGCCAGCAAGGATACAATCATTTACCTGCACAAGCAGGAATAATTCGTCATCACTAGCTCTATAGCAAAATATATGCAAATAAGCTTGCTGGGGCAGTGGTGATGGTTCGTTGTTCCTATTTCACAAAATATCCTGACAAAGCTACTACACAAAATAAATTTAATGCATTCTGAAATACCATCCGGATAACAAAGCAACAAAAGGCACTGAAGTATGAACCAAAAAAATAGAAGTTCCAGAAGGGGTATCAAACAAAATGAAAATAAACAGCTGCAAGAAAAAATGGTATACCCAGTCAACATGTGACTCAAATGTAGCAGAACATGTAGCAGCATCTTCGCCCAATGACCATCTCTTTAGTGTACCATCACGGCTTCCAGAGAAGAGGTAATCACACCCTTCAGTGACAGATGACTTTAATAGAGACAAACAGTTTACGCCTGCACAATGCTGCCAAATGGACATTTCAAAGGAGAGCAACATCAGAAATTGATATATGAATAGGCTGCCTATATGAGCAATCCCATATTTTTCCTGAAAATGGAAGTCAGTCCAACGCCACTAAAGATGGCAACAACAAAATTTTGAAAGGAACAATGGAAGCACACAAAAGATTTGATGGAACAAAATAAAACATTGAACTTACTTAATTGTCATTCAATTACAGGGTATCATACATATCACTGCAGAAAATATTAGTTGTGAAATGTTATTTCTAAGAGCCTCCAAAACTATGATAACATGGGACTATTGTCCATAAACATGCTAAAAATGCACACTGCTAAAAGTTTATTCTGCTCTAAAAAAATATGAAATGCCACCACTTCCCTAAATGGAATTGATTAAGTCAGAGACATTCAACCTAAAATGACCTAAAGATGCCATAAATATTCACTAAAAGATAGCGAACTCCAGAAAATGAAAAACAATTCTATGTACAACCTGATATTTTGATCAACAATGCACGTATAACATTGTTACATATCCAAATAACCACACAAGTAAATGCATTATGATAAATGGTCATTACATAGTTTACCTAGACTCACTTGAGTAGAATGCATCATATCATAAATAGATGCAAGCAATTCCTAGTCCAACGCCAAAAGATAATAAAAGGAATCTAAGTTAGAATAGGAAGCTAAAGAAATTATGAGAAACAATGTTATGAAAAATAACTCATTTAAATGATGATAATAGCAGTTACCAATCATCACCATTTATTATTGATTAAATAATAACAATAACAACCACCACCAATCACCAGCAATGATGCATGTTAATAAAGAATCTGAAAAATATGTCATTAGCATAGCTAAAAAATGCTTATAGCAATAACTTAAATAACTCAAATGACTGCAAAACAAATTGACCTTGGTATCGTCAGCATCATTCAGCACATATGTCAGTCGTTTCTCCTTACGAGGACGAACAGAATTAGAAGTGTTCCCTGCACTACCCACCCGGTGCATTGCAATAAACCCTGCATAAAACAAATAAATTGAATGATGACATAATAAGAAACCCAAAGAAAGAGATTCAGAGATAAGAACTCACAGAAGTAGCAAAGATTTCCCAAATCAAACAGAAAAAAAGCCAAGCAGATTGGAACTAGTGAAATTCCTAAATGCACCAAATACAGAACAACAATAAACTTATTTATTTGAAAAGAAACCAAAAAACAAAAACATATAGGCTATTCACACAGTATCGAATGTCAATCCAGAGTCGCTCTATCGATATGAACGCAATAATAACGCAGGACACAACATCAAAACCAATATAAGCAAGAAAACAACAACTCTGTTAATCACTAAACAATGTTTACCTCGTCAACACATTCCATCACTGATTCACAAACAAAAACAAACTCAGTTTGACATCCAATTGGTCGCTTATCTCCCAAATTACCGTCGTGTTCACGATAATTTAAGAAGATCGAAACCCTAAGAACCAAGTCCATATACTTCCCGGCGATAAAAAGCTAATAAAATAAAACCTAAAATGCATCGAAACTGAATCCAATTAAAAATCGTTTCAAAACTAAAGTGACGGTCCTCTCTTCTCCAGTGATCGGGGCAAGATGAAAACTAAAAGGCCGAGGAAATATTAAGGATGGTGCTCAAACCTACCTGCGCGTTAAAGGAGAATCCAATGGTGCAAAACGATGCTATTTTGAGGAATTGAAACACAGGAGTTCGAAGAGATAAACCCTGATATTTATATTCTTCTTTTTCGGGGTTGTATTGATGAGTTTGTTCAGTTGAAGATCACCAGCGAGAGACAGATTTGGGAACGAACACGATCAACGGACTGAAAAACTGAACGTGGAAGTGAAAAAATTAAGGGAGATGGGAAAAAAAAAAAAAAAAAAAAAAGTCAAAAGACCAGCAAGATGGCCTTATCGTTCATGGGATTGAGATATCAAAACGACGACGTTCTTACATGGGGAGAAGCTAAACGACGACGTTTTTAGGTGCCTCTGTTAAAATATTTCTTAAAACAAATTTTTGACTTGGTAATCAGTACAAACAAGTTTAGTGGGTACAACAGATAGCTATGAACGCTAATTATTATGTTAAACAGTTAAATTGATAAAAATCATAAATATTAAAATTTTAATTAATTTATGTAAATTTTAATTTTTAAAAAAATAACAAATCTAATAAAAAATATTTTAGGTAATAGAAATATTTCTATTCATAATTTATTTAATTTTTATCAAATTAAGTATAAAAAAATAGATATCGAATGGATTGTTAATTCTTTTAAAAAAAAGTCATTTGTTATAATATAATTTTTAATTTTTACTACAATTTAGTTTTTAATATTTTTTATTTGTCTCAAATATTTAATTTTTGTAATTTTTATACAAAAATAAAATAATTAAATCATATTTAAATATTTTTAAAAAATAATTTAAAAATGTTAGATAAATAAATTTTAGATGAAAAAATGAATGTACTTTTTTTAATGAAAAAAATAATTTATTGTAACTCAAAGAAGAGGAATACAATACTTACAATTATTTTAATATCATAATTATACTCTTTTATATAATATGTTTAGTCTATGTTTGTTTTACATTCATATCTTCAAACTATATATATATATATATATATATATATAAGTTAGCCGTTTATAGTAAACTTTAAAACACAATTATAAAATATTAAACTTTAAAACATAATTATAAAAAATATATATATGTTTTTACTTGTATTTAGGGTGTGTATTAAGTAGGAGATTAAATTGTAAAAAAGAGAATATATTAATTTATAATAATATATGATAAAAATTACATGATTATAATGTGATTAACCATTTATTTTAATATGTTTTAAATCTATTAATTTTTAGCTTAATAGCTCTACTCATAAATAATTGTAAAAAACAATTCTATGCAAAAAAAATCTCAAATTCAATAATAAAATACAAAGAGTAAGTACATATTTAATACACATTTCGCTTAAAATACAAAGATGATATTTCTTTTATAAAAAAAAATTAAATTTTTACACAATTGTGGTTATTTCATTTAAAAAAATTAGTAGTTATAAAATATTTATTTTATTTAAAAATATAATAAATTTATTAAAATTTAATCCGTTATAACTATAATAATACATTAGTAATTTAAATTATCATTTTCAACAAGTCAAATATTATAAATCAGTCACTATTAATTTATAATATACTTCTTAAATAATAAATTTAATATTATAATTTTTAAATAAATGATATTTTGAGATATGAAAAGTTGTTTATTTTTATATTTTAATTTGATCGTAATTATATATAGTCAAATTAAAAATATAAAACCGTATAAGTGCTAGTATTTATTATAAACTTAACAACTATTAATGAAAGTCATAATAAGTATGCTTTATTCCAATTATTTCTATAATTCTTTTTTAAATTGAACTTTAATAGGTAAGTGAGGAGTGATTATACACATATCTATATATATATATGAATTTAAAAAATGAATTATTTTATCATATATATATATATATATAGAGAGAAAAAAAAAAGTTAAGGATTGACTTAATTTTTTTAAAATTTTTAATCAATTATATTTATTAAATTAAAAGAAAGCAACTGTTATATAATATTATTTTTATTTATACATATAATAAATTTATTAAAATTTAACTTATTTTAATTATCATAACTCCACTCATATATTAACGATTTAAATTATTTATATTAGTATATTATAATTTTAAAAATTTATCAATAATTTTAAATTCAAAAAAATATTATAATAATATTTTAAATATTTCATTTAACAAATAGAAAAAAAAAAAAAAAGAATTTATGGCCGTGTGATGGTGTAATATACACACACCATATGCTCATTGACGACCAAGCAAGCTCCATTTTTTAGACTTCTTGGTCGGCCACGTTGGATTAACAAAGGTACAAGGCAATCAAGTGGATTGCATTTTATTAAAAATAAAATAAAAAATGTCAATTATTTATTTTTTTTCTTCACGCCTATTATTATAATTTTACTATTGATATAAATAATAAACTACTATATATAAATTTCGAAAAATAGCTAGTGTGGGTG
>NW_019014575.1:477544-494508 GCF_000150535.2 Carica papaya
GAAAAAAAGAGAGCTTAAAAACAAAATTAAAGAAACTTTATTAAAAGCAAAACCTTCCATATCTCGAATCTTAATAATCATTAGAGATAATCTATGAAATAAAAAATATATATATCTTCCCATTTTCTTAATTGTAAAATTTTTAAAAACTTAAAAAATGAGAATAATTTTTCCTGTTGCTTCTAAGTATCTTCCAAAAATACTTATGTTATGCGATTGGCTTTTTCTCCTATATGTCGGTTTTATGAGTTTCTAATTCTAGCATCACCTTCTTCCCGAAAATATAAAATAACTGAGTAAGACTTCTAGATACAAGATTTTCACATCATATTTATCGTGGATAATAATATTTATATTTAATACTAAGAATTCAGTTGTGATAATTTAAACAAAATTAATGAAGTTTATTAATTATTTCTTACCTATATATTCTGTTAATTATAAAATCTAATATAATACATATCATATATTTTTTTATTCTCAAAAGATACACAAAATCTATATATATATATATTAGAGTATATTAAAGTCTCAAAAGATACACCAAATTGCTATAATTTGCATATTATTTTTTAATTTACTAAGCATAGAACTGTACAACAGCACCATTGTGAAACAATATATTTACACACAAGATGTATCAGGCTGACCTTACTTTAGACTGTTCAGTTCATTTCTATCCTCCTCTGATCTTTGATTTTCCATTTTGACGACTTCTTCATCAGCTGTCAAATCCCCTGAAATTGACCTTCCCTTTCCTATCTCAGTCCATTTCTTCTGCATTTACCAACAAGAATTACTACAAGATTAATAACCAGTGAAGTAGATAATACTGAATCTTTGACCGTGTCCTCTTTGTTCAAACTTTCCATCTCCATTCTTGTCTGAAAACAAGAATGCATTGACTATGGTGTCGAAAGTTACCTCAAGCTCTGGTGAAGTAGAAGTTTACGTTACGTTCTTTGCTTGAGGTTACGTTACGTTCTCAGATAAAGAAAAGGAATCAAAATTGAGTTCCCATCAAAGTCACAAGAACCAAACAGAACCTCAACCTCAGTTAATGCTAATGATTACGTTCGAAAGAAAGTCGAAAGCAGCCTCAAATATATCTTTGATGGTTTTCAATTCTTCTTTCAACTGATACAGGTCGAGCGGCTTTACCAGAGGTTGCTGCTAAAGGTAAAAAAAACTCACCCTCATTGCGCTGCTGCATATACTCCTGCACCACAGAAAGAAATGTAACATCTATATACATATATATGTCCAAAGAATGTAATATATATATATCGAAATAACATGATTTCCCAAGATATCATTCGAAGAGTGAATCGATTATAATTTCATTCCTCTTTTTATATATAACCAAACAGCCATAAGTCAATTAAACCACAAATACAGCAAAGAACTTGTTCTTCAACATATGCGATACATACATGCACGTGCTTACACTATACATATACATGCATACATATCTATCTATATATACATATATCAGTGTTTTTGAATAAAAGGGGAAAAAATCCCATCATTATAACCCAGAAAACAAATAAAATGCATACTTTTTGCAATCAAGAAACTGAAAGATAGAACCGAATTGGAAGAGAAGCAGATAAAATCATCAGTACTTTTGCAATATTGACATAGAAGAAGAGGGATTTCTTGTTCTTGGATTCTTGAATTCTTTTCCTCCTCTCTGTCTCTGCATTCCCCGTCGGTGTTGCCTCGATCGTCATAAGTTTTCTCTCAGTCTCTTATTGGGGGGAATTTCCTCTTTGATCCTCTCTAAATTTTCTTTCGCTTTCCTCTCTCACTTTCCCTCAGTAGCGGGAAAACAGGATTTGGGATTAAATTTCTTGTATGGTTGCCCGGAAAATTAGAGGAAACCGCTTATGATTAGGACTGGGAAGGTTTTATGAAGAGAGCGACTGGGAGTGAGAAAACCAATGGGAAGAGAACACGTGTCAGGTCCTTTGATGTCTTTGGAGTAGGACCGAAATATTCGGATATTTTCTTTTCTATATATTATTAATTTTAAAATCTTATTTTGGATGAAATTAAAATATTAAAAAAGATAATCCATCAGTAAGATATTTAAAAAATAATTTTAAGAAAATTAATTATTAATTTTATTTAAATTATCGTAACTGAATTTATTTTAAAAAATTAAAGTAATTATTTTGGAGAGAAAAAAATAATAATAACACAGAAGACAATTCAACAATATAAAAAAAATAAAAATAAAATTGTCATAAGAACTTTTTTCCGGTATGGGCACCAAAACCATGAACCTCAATATCCCGTCTGGTATGATGGTGAAACGGGTCGTCCCCATAACCCGTCCGGTATGGGCGCTAAAACACATAAGGTCTTCATATCCCGTACGGTATGAGAGACCACTTTTCCGGTAGGGTTCTCTACGGACCTGGTCCTCCACCATCTCCCAGGATATCTAGTCAGGCTGTCTACATTATCTATTTTGCCTTTTTTCTTGATCTCAATAATCCAATCATACATAATATATAAACCAGTAATTGACACCAAACAAGATAACACAGTATCGGGTTCACCATAATACAAACCATAATAAAAGAAATCATAATTCATGCATACGAGACCACAACATAATTACATTAAACATCATGTTGCATTTAATACTGAAAATTAGATCAAACAATAACAGATCGACACTGTATCACACTCGGGCTCCACTGGCAACCTTAATCAATTATAAATCTATAAAGTCATACAACACAGTTTAATTATTTATTTAGCTTTAATATCGTGATAGTAAATAGAGTGATGGGTCCTTATCTATTTTGGGGTCTGAATTAGACTCTACAGTGTGTCTACAGGCTATTCCTAATTTTCCTGAATTTTTTTCAGAAAACTGAAACGCACTACCGGTACCTGTACGTGTCCCAAAAAATCCCAAATCAGACCTAGGGCCCCTTTCGGCCAATATCAGAATTCCGGCACGGCGGCTCCGCCGTGCTCCGGCGACCTTGCGGCGGTGATTCGCCTCGGGTTGGCCGTTTTCGGTCGAATTCGACCACACTTGCATCGGTCCCTGCGATAAAACAACCCTAGGGCCCTCGGTGGGCAAAAAAATTACGAAAAACCGAAACTTACCGGCAGTGGTGGTCTCGGGTGCGGCGGCTCCCCCTACGTGAGTTGCATTTTGATGTTTGGCTCCGATCAACCTGTAGAGAAAAGAACGGTGATCACAGTGGTATAAAATTTGCATCGAACGGAGGCCGGGAAGGGCTTCATCGGAGGAAAAATAGAGAAAACCGCTTATGATTAGGACTGGGAAGGTTTTATGAAGAAAGCGACTGGGAGTGAGAAAACCAATGGGAAGAGAACACGTGTCAGGTCCTTTGATGTCTTTGAGAGTAGGACCGAAATATTCGGATATTTTCATTTCGGATTATTATGACGGAAAAATAATATATAAATTATTAATTTTAAAATCTTATTTTGGATGAAATCAAAATATTAAAAAAGATAATCCATCAGTAAGATATTTAAAAAATAATTTTAAGAAAATTAATTATTAATTTTATTTAAATTATCGTAACTGAATTTATTTAAAAAATTTAAAGTAAATTATTTTGGAGAGAAAAAAAAAATAATAACACAGAAGACAGTTCAACAATATAAAAAAAATAAAAAAATAATTGTCCTAAGAACTTTTTTTTATTAAACTATTAGTATTTTAATGAATTAAATAATTTTATCATCGTTTTTTTTTTTGTCGTGTACGAGCATATATTCATATAATGAATTGTTATAGTTTTCTATCAACTTTCATCCAATTTTCTAAAATTACTACTAAGCAGGAAAAAAGAAAAAAATATCAATAACAATGCAAAAATGCAAGATTTTTTATGTAAAAAAACATTTTATGTGAAAAAAAAAACTACGAATTCATCAAATATTCTTCTACTAGTATGACACATGTTTATAATGGTGTTTTTCCAGCACTATCTGAAAATATATCATTTCAATATAGTATTTTGAATATAGTACTTAAAAGATGATTTTTTCTAAATTCTCGTAGAAGAGGAAATACCCATTACAGTGACTTTTCATCACTTGTTTGCCACTATCTATTCATCTTCGTCTTCGAGTTCGCTGAGCTTTTCCAACTCCATTTGGGCAACCATATCGTTGAAAGATTTAATAGTTTCTTCCATCTGAATAGGTGATGCAAGAATATATTGACACGATTATGTTATCAAGAATTTAAACTAACAAAAAGATAAAAACAATTAGAGAAAGTCAAACCTTTAGAAGTGCAAGTTGAGCTGCTCTCCTTTCCTCTATTTTCTTTTTTCTTTCTATTTCAACACGCGTATCCCCTGTAATAGTATAATACAACAATCAGTAGTTAGTTATTCTACTTTTATTTCAGTATTTGTACATTAGACCTCTAACAATAAATTAAACATATCAACAAAAGAATCAAAAGTCTTCGAGCACCAAAAAAAGAATTGAAGAACTCCAAGACAAGAATAATATCAAAGATGTTACTGAAAGACATTCATTTCTAATATTTAATTTTGAATCTCTAATTTTTTCACCGACCAATTTTGACAATATAACTTACTGAATTGATGTCAAATAAAATCAAAATAGAATTATTAAGTGATTTTAGTACCCATCCTCACGGCAGAAAGCTCAACTTCACGGGGCTGCTGCATGTACTCCTGCATCATGGAAACAAGAAATCAAATGAAGAAATATTGGTAAAAATTACATGACTCAATTTGAAGATTATATCAACCGTTATCTCATCTGGTTCGTAATATTAGAAAATTCGTTCGGGTGACCTTTTTTAACATTAAATTTGGAAGTCAATATTCAACTAAATAAATTATAAAAAACAATCTAAACACGCTGTTTCTAATTGAAAGAACTGTTATAATTTTCTAAGACATCATTTTTAACAAGATTGAATCTATTAATCTCATTTCATTTTTTTTATATAACCAAACAAATATATGTCAATTAAACCACAAACTCATCAAAAGATTTTCTCTCCAATGAATGTAATATGTATATGTATATATATATACCTGTATGTCTAAATAATGTAATATATATTGAAACATGTTTTGCCAAGATGTTAGTCAAAGAGTGAATCTATTGTAATTTCATTTATCTTTTTATATATAACCAAACAGTTATAAGACAATTAAACTACAAATCTATCAAATAATTTTGTCCCCAACAAAGGCAATGCATGCATGCACATATACACATATACATATATTTGAATACAAGGAGAAAGATTCTCATTTTTCTAACTCATAAAATAAGTAGAACGTATACTTTTGCAATAAAAAAACTGAAAAATGGAATTGAATTAAAAAAGAATCAGATAAAAATGTCATTAACTTCGCAAGATTTACATAGAAGAAGAATATATATATATATATTAAAAATGATATGATTCAGGACATTATTTAAAGAAAGAACCAGATAAAGTTGCCTTAACCTCTAGATTTCTGGAATCAACTTTTGGAGTTTCGGAGTCAACTTTTAGAATTCCAGAATCAACTTCGTTATCAGTGTCATCTATATCAAAACAGAAAGCAAAATAATCAATGGTTGCGACAGATGGTGGCCAAATGTATAATTGCTTACAGATTATCATGGTAGAGATTCTAAGTTAACTGAGTATTTAAACATGTTGTTCAGTTTTGACTCTGAACCATCGACGAATTTTAAACATGTGAATTACCTCTTTCTTTCTCCTGATTGACTTTTTTAACCTACATTAAGAAAATTACAACGTTAAGCGATTAGTTACTTAGTCTCACAACAAATGCAATACATACATCCATATGCACACATATACATGCACAAACTGATGGAAAAAGATAAAAGCAAAAAAAACCAGAGCAGGAAAGCAAACGTAGCAGAACCTATAAATCTTTTCTTCTGATTTTAGTCTATATAAAACAAGCAAAAAGAGCCTCTATATATAGGCTTACATAAAACAAACAGAGCTATAAAAAAAAACCGTCATCAAATCCCACAACTAATCCCACTACTGTGCTACTTATTTGCAACTGTAAAAGAAACTTGCTTAAATCTAGGAAACTAACAGATAAGAGAAAGACTCGTTCAAATTTTGAATTACATTTCAACACAAACACATACGCACGCATATATATATATATATATTAGTGTGTTTGAGTACAAGGAGAAAAAAACCTCATCTTTATAGCCCATAAAACAAGTAGAACACATACTTTGCAATCAAAAACTTAAAAATGGAACCGAATTAAAAAAGAATCAGATAACAACATCAGTACTTTTGCAAGATTGACAAAGAAGAAGAATGCAATATATATTAAAATGACATGATTCAGGACATCGTTTAAAGAAAGAACCAGTTAAAGCTGCCTTACCGATGAAGCTTCTGGAGTTCTGAGCTCAACTTGTGGAGATCCCCAATCAACTTCTTGAGTTCTAGATTCAACTTCTTGAGTGCTGGAATCAACCTCTGGAGTTCCAGAATCATCTTCTGGAGTTCCGGAGTCAACTTCTAGAGTTTCAGAATCAACTTCACTCTCACTTTCATCTATGTCAAAGCACAAAGCAAAATAATCAATAGTTGCAATATATAATAACTAAATATATTATTGCATGCAGATCATCATGATAGAGATTATAAGTTAAGTAATATTTAAATACTAAACGATTAATGGTATTTAAACATGTGAATTACCTCTTTCTTTCTCCTTTTTTACCTACATGAAGAAAATTACAACATTAAGCAATTTTATGAGTTGACATCAAAACTATATTGCTTTTTATATTTAATTTAATAAGAGAAAAACTGTCTTTTACCAGAGCCCAAAACATTGAAAAACATGAAGACAAAACTGAAGTAACTTTCACCATGCAGTCACTGAAGATACCCATGTCGATAGATTTTCCTGTGTGATCATAGAACTCCATAATCAAAGAGTAAAACCTATCATGTGGCTTAAATGTCGACCCTAAGCTACATTAGCATACTATTTCTTCCAGATCGTATTATGTCCTTTTCAAAGCAAAATTCAAGAACAGAAGTACAGACTATATGTAAGAGACAAAAGCACATGCCACACTAGCATAATTATTTACTCCATATATGATTTTCTGTAGCCGGTAGCTACATTAGCTCCCCTATACGGAATTCAGGGAACAGGTCATCTCCTTGATCGGGTATCAGAAAATGAAGATATATATGCGTGTGTGTGTGGATGTGTGAGTATATTTATATATAGATAAAAGCACAGACAATGTGTAAGAGATAAAAGCACAGACTATATTAGTTAATACTATTTCTTCCATATATCTAATGTAGCCTGACATATGGAATTGAACGATATAAAGATATTATATATATATATATATATATATATATATATATATATGCATTCTTGGCTTTTGGACAAGAATGGAGATGGAAAGTGGAACAAAAAGGACATGATCAAGGCATTGAACGAGGCGTGAGCTTGGGAGAAACTTCCTGCACATGTCACTAAGTCAAGATTCACTATTATCTGCTTCACTAGTTATTAATCTTGTAGTAATCCTTGTGGTAAATGCCGAAGAAACGGACTGGGATAAGAAAGAGAATGTTAGTTTCAGGGGATTTGACAGCTGATGAAGAAGAAGTTGAAATGGAAAATCAAGATCGGGAGAGCATAGAAGTGAACTGAACAGTTTAAATTAAGGTCAGCCTAATACATATTGTGTATATTTACCTTGAATATATTGTTTCACAATGTTGCTGTTGTACAGTTCTATGCTTAAGTTATTCACAATTCCTTGAGCCTTAAATGGATAACTCACAATATCTGGTTGCGATTGTTTACATATAGATAAAAGCACAGACTACATTAGTTAATACTATTTCTTCCATATCAATATATGTACGTGAGTGTATATTTGTTCATATTATTTCTTCCATATTCTTAGCTTAACACTACGAAACCAGTTCTCTAGTTGATCCAGAAAATGAAGAGAGATACATGTATGTGCGAGTGTATATATATAGCTTAAAAGTGAAATGAAGATTGAAAAGAGAGAAATCTTACCCGTCCAGGAGTCTGCAAAATGCGTGTGACGAGAGCAAAAATGAGGAACAGAGTGGTGAGGATTTGAAAGAATGAAAAAGAAGAAGAATATATGAGGAACAGACTGGCAGAAGGAGAAGGTGGTAGTGGCGGCGAAACTGTCATTCTGTTAGCCGTTATTCTGTTACGGGTAATAATCAAGTAGTTCGTTTATATAATAATAATTAAAAAGAAAAACAAAATGCTAATATTCTTGTATATATTTAAATATTTTAAATATTTAATATGATTTTAAATATCCCATTTAAATATAATTTCAAAATTTTAAATTTTTTATATGATTTTAAATATTTCATTTAAATATACTTTAAACTTGCAAAAGATGAACAGGGTCACATAGACTCTATTTATAAACTGCATAGAGGGCCTCTTAGTTGAAACCTTCCGATGTGGGAGACCAAAAAATACAATTTTGATTACCTTCATCGGTGAACTGCCTGGTTTATTTTCACAGAATCCTTTTAAAATTCTGTCTCTAAACATTGAGTGGTAACAATGCATCCATCTGTCCAGCTAAATTTTTCTAATGAATCAGGTAAAAAAGAGGGGAAGAGAAGAAGGAGAAGAAGAGAGAGAAAGAGGGAGAGAGAGAGAGAAGAAGAAAGAAAAAAGGAAGAAAAATAAGAAGAAAGAAAAATAAAGAAAGAGAGAGAAGAAGAAAAAAGAGAAAAAAGAAGAAAAAAAAGAAAAAAGAAAAAAAGAAAAAAAATAAAAAATGAAAGAAAAGAAAAAAAATTAAAGAAGAAAAATGGAAAGGTGGCCATCATATATGATGTTTCGCACCGCATGCGACAACGCTCACTGATTCGATCATCAACACCTGACATTTTCTATGACGTGTGTGATAGTGCGGGGTGATATTGGCGACCGGGACTGTGTGTCTTAAGGTAAAATTCGTTACTCGTTTCGCGTAATATAATTTTCAAAATTATTCATAATTTAATATATGTGTTTTCTATTATAAATGAGAAAAACTACCCAAATGATATTCAGATTTTTGAGAAGATTGTAGATTGAAGTAGAAAGGATTCCCAAAACTTTCTTAATCACACTATAGGTAAGAATTATGTGTATTCCGTACGGAAATATAAATTATATGTTTATGTAAATACGTATATATATAGTACATTGTGGGTGAATATTTCAATATATGTGTAATATAATATATGTAATTAGTATGTCTAATTTATATTTGTTTGTATTTATATAGCATATATATACACGTTATTATGCATGTGTGTGTATGTATATAAAAATATACGATAAATAAATTATGAATTGATAAGAACAGAGCTGATAAGAACAAATGTGTGAATATATATATATGGTATTGTGTGTGTGATTGTATATATATATATTTAAGTATGAACGTGTGTGTATATATCGGTAGAAATTGTGTGTGTGAATATAAATATATATTATGTGTTAGACATCTAGTAATGGTACATGTCTATATTATAATATATATGTGTATATTAAAATGTGTGTACATATGTTATGCATGTGAAATGTATAACCAATGTGTATATGTGTGAAATTTGAGTACATTGCAGTAGCTGTGTGATCTGGTACAGTTGTACGAGAAATCTGAATATCTTATGCTTGTTGTGTGATTTGGTATAAAATAATTCAGAAAGTATTTTAAAATGTATAGTTTTAATGTGCGTGATGATGTCGTATATTGTGTGTATGTTTGAATTTATTTGTGTGTAGAAGTTAGAATTTTAAATTAATATAAATTTTAGATTTTTAAATAAGAAACTAAATAAGTTAAATAAATCTGAAAAACAAATATCAAAGAAATTGAGAAATGTAAGTTAGTTAGAGAAATATATTGAATAAGCCACTAGGAAGACAATCATACGAAACTGTAAAGAGTAAATAAGACACTTAATTTGTTAGTCATAAATCGAGGAGGGAAGGGTGCGTGTGTGGCTGAAGTTCAGCAGGTATGGTGAACCTACACATGGATAGAGTTTGAAACCTAATCTAGACGTGAATAAGTATTTGTGAGCGTAGGTCATCTAGCAAACATAACTACTGTGACCAATGTGAGATATTCTGTGTGTGCTATCCATGCGATTGAGGGATCCATTTCGCATATCCTCGATAACGATATAACGGGCATCGCGCGATGGTAACCTAATTAAGCTTTAAAAGACTAAATAATGTAAAATTATAAATTCGAGTGGAGTAATATATGTGTATGAGTAAACCTGTTTTGGTTTGAGAAATTTGTGAATCCATAAGTGTGATTTGAGAGGAGAACAAAAATTAGGTTATAAGAGTGAAGATTATAATATGTTTTGTGTGATGATTCATTTTGTTGTGTATTTTGATTGTGATGCTTATTTGATATTTTCTTTGATGATAAAAAATTATTATATTTTATATATTGTATGAATGTATGTACATAACTCTCCGTTATATAATATTTTTTCTTACTGAACTCGTGAAACTCACTCCAATATACCCCATTCAGGTGAGAGGATATGAGAAACAAGTCCAATATCAATAGAAGATGGCAAAGAAAATCTTGTTAATTTCTATTTTAGATTTATAAACTAATTTAGATGTCTTAATTATAATTAACCTATCATAAAGGATGTGTATTAAAATATAATTCCACTGTATATTTAATATTTATCTGTTCCACTAGTTGGAAGTGTTGTGTTAACGTCCGTACTCACCGACATTGAGGTTCGGGATATTACAGGGTGACCTTAATTTAGACCGTTTCAATTCATTTATATGCTCTCCTGATCTTCATTTTCCATTTCGACGACCTTTTTATTACTGTCAAATCCCCTAAAATTGACATTCCCTTTCTTATCCCAGTCCATTTCGTCTGCATTTACCACAAGAATTACTACAAGATTAATAACTAGTGAAGTAGATAATACTAAATCTTGACTCAGTGACATGTAGATGAGATTTCTCCTAAGGGCACGCCTATTTCAATGCCTTGATCATGTCCTTTTTGTTTAAATTTCCATCTCCTTTCTTGTCTGAAAACAAGAATGCATTGACTATGGTGTCAAAAGTTACCTCAAGCTCTGCTGAACCTATGTCTTGATCATCAAATTCAATGAAAATCAATTCTTTGCTTGAGGTTGTGTTACGCTCTTAGATAAAGAAACAGAATCAAAATTGAGTTCATAGTGCTTAAGAAGATAAGGAAGGTTTCGGTAGGTGGATGAGACATAGGAAAACATCAAAGTAACAAGAATAAAAAAAAAACCTTAACCTCTTCCTCTGTAAGATAAAGTAGTAGTTTCTCTAACCATTTCTTGATTACCTCACAGTCGATAATTCCATTACCATCTTTATCTAAGAGAGATATGGACAATCAAAATCAATTACTGACAATGATTATGTTCGAAAAAACATAGAAATGAGCCTCCTCATACCTACTAAATTCATCAAATACATCTTTAATGGTTTTCAATCATTCTTTCAAATGAAGGAACCTAATAATTATACTGTCAATAGTTTTGAAATTCTGATGCCCTGATGAAAAACTCTTAAATCTATTAAATTAGTATTGATGTACTCTTAATTGATCATAGTAGAAAATTTTCTTATCGGTTTTATCTGTAAATATAGACACATTATCGAACTACGTTAAAATTATATATATATATTTTTTTGTATCTAATTTTATTTTTTTTGTGATTATTCCCGATTTAGGAATTTATTTTTCCAACAATTAAAAAATATAAACTACAAAATAATTAAATTTTACCAAATAAATCCTTATTTTTGAGAATTTCATGCTCTTCTTTGCTATACTTCAAATTACCAAAAAGGATGAGGGTGGGGAAGAGATAAAGAAGGCTCTCTTACAATTGTTTCTGCTTGTCAATAGTATTTTTTGGGGTATTTTTTTAAAAATAAATTTAATATATATATTTTTTAAAATGTATTTACTCATTCAGACTTATTTTAAATTAAAATTTTGAAATTTTTTATAAATAATAAAAAATTTAAATCATATGGAATTTTATATGAAATTTTATGTATGAATAAATTTCTAATTTTATAACTTTTTTATGGATTTAGAATTTATTGTCCTAATTAAACATGAAATTTTGTAAAATCAAATTATTTAATTTTTAATAGATTTTACATTATCTTTAATTAAATTAAGTTTAAATTTATAAACAATTTTTTTTTAAAAAAAAAATCAAAATTAAGTTTTTATATAAACTAAAAATTTGTTTTGGTTGAAATGGTAGGATTAAGCATGTGATTATATAGATTCAACGTAATTCGACTAATTTTGATTTCATCAAATATGATAAATGATTTTCTTTGTTTTGGCGAGAGAATAAGTTCGAATTTGAGTTTTCAATGCAAGAAAAATACAATAATTTTCCACTAGCATGATATGTGTTTATAACGACTTCTCTCCAGTATCATCAGAAAATTTACCCTTTTAATGTAGTACGTAGAGAGGACACCGAATACGAATTAGAATCCACAGAACAACTTAATATCATGAAGCAATTTGTTCTTCTTCCTTGACATTTTCGTGTTTCAATCCGATAAGTTTCTCAAACTCTCGCATAATGTACATGTTATCGTCAAACAATCCGTATTTTCCATCTGAAAAAAAAAATAATACATTAATACATTAACAAAACTTTTTTCCAACTATAGTACTAAGAAATTGAATTAACAAAAGAATAAAAACAATGAGACAAAATCAAACCTTGTCTAATGCAAGTCGAGCAGCTTTCCTTTCCTCCTCGAGCTTCCTTTTCCTTTCGACTTGTGCAGCCCTAACTCCTAAAGAAGCATCCGTTACTCTACTTTCGGTTTTATTTCCACCTTCATATATACACACATACATATATAATAGTATAGTACAATAATCAATAATTAGTTAACGACCAAATATTCTATTCTTGTTTCGGTATTTGAATACTAAATTTTTAAAAACGAATTGAATATATCACACAAAGAATCGAAAGACTTAGAAAATACTAAAAAGAAGAATTAGATTAGAGAACTCCAAGATAATACCGTAGGTGCTGCTGAAGGTAGAAAGCTCAGCCTCATTGCGCTGTTGCATATACTCCTGCACCACATAAACAAACGTAACATCTATATATATAATATATATGTACGTATATACATACATATATGTCTAAAGAATGTAACATATATATATATATATATATTGAAGTAACATGATTTCCCAAATATATCATTCTATTATAATTTTCATTCCTCATTTTATAGATAACCAAACAGCTATACGTTCAATTAAACCACAAATTCCATCAAATAACTTAAGTCTTCCAACAAATGCAATACATACATGCACACACATACATGTACGTATACATATACATATACACACACACACACACACACGTACATATCTACCTATATATATATATACGCATATAACCCGTAAAACAAATAGAAAGTATTACTTTCGCAATCAGAAAACTGAAAAATGAAAGCGAATTGAAAAAGAAGCAGATAAAATCATCAGTACTTTTGCAATGTTGACATAGAAGAAGAGGGGTTTCTTGTTCTTCGACACTTGAATTTCTTTCCTCCTCTCTGTCTCTGCATTCCCCGTCGGTGTTGCCTCGATCGTCATAATTTTTCTCTCAGTCTGTTGTTGGTGTTGGGGGGGGGGGGAGGAGATTTCCTCTTTGATTCTCTCTAAAATTTTCTTTCGCTCTCCTCCCTCACTTTCCCTCAGTAGCGGGAAAACGGGATTTGGGATGATATCTCCTGTTTGGTTGCCCGGAAAATTAGAGGAAACTGTTAGTGATTTAGATTTACTTTTTCTTTAATTTTCCCGTTTATTTCTTATTAAATGCTCCGATTTACTTCTATATGTATTTAATTCTTAGTATTAAATATAAATATTATTGTCCATATGTGTGTATATATATATATATATATACACATGTATAGCTTAATTAATTATATATATATATATCTCAAATATATAATTACAGACGATCCATATATATTTTAGTAAACATGTTATTTATTTTATAATGATAAAGATTGAAATATTATTTATATATTTGGTAATATTTATAATTAATTTCAAAGTTAAATTTATTAAATTATTTTAGTTTATAGTTTTATTATAAATTTAAAAATTTAATGAAAATAATTATTAATTAACAAAAAAATTAATTAATTTTGTTTAAATTATGGGAAATTTTTTTATTATTATAATGATGAGGTTTATTAAAAAAATCATATTTTAAAAAATTTATGTAAATTTAGAAATAAAAAAAAATTTTAAATTAATTTTTAATTGGGAATTAAAATAATAATTTATATATATATATATATATTTCCGTCAAAATTCCAAAAGAAAACCTGCAAATATTTCGGTCGTACTCTGTCAACGACCATGAAAGGACCCAACACTTGTTCTCTTCCCATTGATTTTCTCACCATCAGTCGCTTTCTTTATAAAACCTCCCCAGTCCAAATCATTAACGGTCTCCTCTGATTTTCCGAGCAACCAAACAAGAAATTTAATCCCAAAATCCCGTTTTCCCGCTTCCGAGGGTAAGTGAGAGAAAAGCGAAAGAAAATTGAGAGAGAATCCAAAGGGAAGTTCCCCCGAACAAGAAACTGAGAGAAAAATTATGACGATCGAGGCGGCAGCAACACCTACGCCGGTACCCGCACCTGCAGTACCGCCGACTGGGAATGCGGAGACACAGAAGAAGAACAGAATTCAAGTGTCGAATACCAAGAAACCTCTCTTCTTCTATGTCAATCTTGCAAAAGTAATGATGTTCTTATCTGGTTCTTTTTTTCAATTCGGTTCCATTATTTAATTTTTTGGTTGCGAAATTATAAAATTCTACTTATTCTCTAGGTTATAATGATCAGATTCCATCTTCCTGTGTCCGAACACATTAAGATATTTACATATATGTATGTATGAATATATGTGCATCTACGTATTGCATTTCCTGAAGACTGAATTGTTTGATGGATGTGTTGGTTTAGTTGTAGTATAGTTGTTTTGTTATATAAAAAGAGGAATGAAATTATGATTGACTCTTTCTTTAAATTATGTCCTGAATTATGTCATTTCAATATATATTACGTTCTTCTTCTATGTCAATCATGTAAAAGTACTGATGTTTTTGTCTGGTTCTTTTTCAATTCAGTTCCATTTTTCAGTTTTATGATTGCAGAAGTATACATTCTATTTGTTTTATGGGTTATAATGATGATATTCTTTCTCCTTGTATTCAAACACGCTAATATATATATATCTGTGTATGTATATGTATGCATGTTCATGTATGTATTGCATTTGTTGGAGACTGAGTTATTAGATGGATTTGTGGTTTGTTGTATATAAAAGGAGGAGTGAAATTACAATAGATTCACTCTTTGAATGATATCTTGGGAAATCATGTCATTTCAATATATATTACACTCTTTGGACATATATGTATATATGTTCAAATATATATGTATATATATGTATATAGATGTTTCATTTGTTGGACATTGTTATATGTGCCAGATGAGGTGATGGTTAATATAATCTTCAAATCCAGTCAGATAACTTTTACCCATTTGATTTGTTGTTTCTGTGGTGCAGAAGTATATGCAGCAGCACAATGAGGTTGAGCTTTCTGCCTTGGGGATGGGTACTACATTCACTTAATACTTATATTTTGATTTTACTTGACATCAGTTCAGTAAGTTTTTTTGAAATTGATTGGCGAGAAAATTAGAGAAATTCTAAGTTAAAGATTAGAAATGGATGTCTTCAGCAGCATCTCTGGTATTGTCTTGGAGTTCTCTAATCTAATTCTTCTTTTGCTGCTTCAAGGCTTTTTGATTCTTTGGGTGATATATTTAATTCTTTGTTAGAGGTTTAGTATTCAAATACCGATTGCTGCTACGTTTCTGTCAAAAATCGATCTCATCCGTGATATAGTTTGATATGATGATTTGATATAATGATTGTATGCTTGAGGGGGCAAGTACAAATTTAAATAAATGAATTGGATCATTTCTTATGAAGTTTAGGTATTTGAGAAACAGTTAAATTATGATATTTAAATTTTACCTATTAAAAGTTTTGTATGGCTTTACCACAGCAATTGCTACGGTTGTCACTATTTCTGAAATATTGAAGAATAATGGTCTGGCTACTGAGAAGAGTAAGATATATTCTCCTTTGAACTTTTGAAACATGTGCATTCAGCTGAGATCAGACATGATGAGAAGTAATGCCTTCGTTTGTGTGCAATAAAACAGAGCTTTTGACATCTACCATTGGCATGAAGGATGAGAATAAAGGGCGGTTGGTTCAGAAGGCTAAGGTGAGTTAAACATGTGTTTTCGAAACCTTTTAAATCTAATTGTAATGATTCCAGACCATCTAAGATTATGCCATGGATTGAATTGAGTGGCTCAGACTCCCAAGGTTGTCAATCCAATAGCTTCATACTACTCGAGTCGATCCGAAACAAGTTTTTCGTTAGTTAAGAAGACAAGGCATGATTTTTTACCCATCTCGATTCCTCTCAGTATGATTACAGGATTTTCTTTTTGGTTATTTTCGAAACTTGTTTCAGATTGTGATCTTCCGGGAAAGTCTGAAAAATTGGACTGGTTCATGAAGCATGCAAATGAGACTTTTGAAGGGCTCAGATCCAGAGGAAACAGTTTAGAAGGATTGGTTCATCAACACATAGGGTCAAACATGATTTGAAGGTCTTAGCTAAACCAATCGTTCTATTCAAAATCTGGAAAGTCGCAGAGATGACAAAAAGAGGGCGCTTTCCTATGTTGCAATGAAAAAAG
>NW_019014575.1:495637-518784 GCF_000150535.2 Carica papaya
CAAAAAAAAAAAGATTAACGAGATTATAAATTTAGAAAACTAATTATTTTCTATGAAATGATAAATAAATTAATAAAAACAAACTACACGGTAATAAATTTTCACAAGAAAAATTAAAATCCGAGTTCGAATTGAAATAAAGCTAGACCACCCCATGAAATAAACAAAGCTTAAAATGATAAGTTGATGTAATTTTCGTAAATATATATTGTAACTAGTATCCCGATTTTTGGCTATCACTATTGACTGTGTGACAGTGCGACGGTGTCAAAACTGATACGAAGCTCATGAGTCATGGTTCAAAGAATTATCACCCCGGAGCTAGTTATCTTGATACAACAGATGTTACAAATAAGCTATGATTTACAAATAAACGTTAATACCGTATTGGAAGAGGAGGAGGAGGACAGCAGAAAACTCCTCCGATTAATTTCTATTAACAACAATGAGGTTACATGTGTAAGTGCTTGAATCCTTGCAAGGAGACTTCCGCGTATCAATTGCCTACACTAACCTTTTCGAGTCCCAGCTGTGTCACGATGAGTCTAAGTAGAACCTGCACCAGCTCTCTAACTCGAGATTCTCTGCCCGAGCGAAGGATAAAACGAAGATAGAAGTTAAGAATGCACACTCATAGCAAGGGTATACAAAAATGAAATGCTCATACTTCATAATCACATCCTAGACGAACATTTCATATCTCAGCTTTGTAGGATTTAACTGACCACTTGGTGAGGCATTTCCCCAAATCATCTCTCCACTCCACTTTAAAGCTAACACACTTAACCTTCTTCAGCTCTTTAAATTCCAGCATTGATACAAGAAATTAGCTTAAAGAATCCATTGGGGAGAGGAGAGGAGGGAATCGGAGCAGAGTTAATTTGATCCTAGTAGCAAATAATGCAAATTTATTCATTTTTCTGATTGAGCCACTTCAATTCAATAAATCCTGTCTTTTTTTATTGAAAGCACCAAATAATCCTCATTTCTTGTTTTTCCTTTCCCTTCATGTTTCTCCACTCAGATGGAACCTAATGGTAATTATAAGAGACACTTTTACGACCTAGGAAACATATATCAAACATTTGAAAACTTAATTCTGCTAGTCTTTTTAACTATGGATCACAATGAAGGCCATTGTACGATGATAAACTTGAATAATAATATATTTGTTTTTATTCTGCTTATACATGGATTTTTATAGGCTAATCTATGACAGGGAAAAAAACCAGAGTACTAAAAGGATACCGATCTCTAAAGGAATACCATAAGGAAAATACTATAGGAAGCTATTATTCTAACAGTGCGCTTTTGTTTCGATAACATCCCTTTATAATTCTTGTTGGCTCATTATTGGGAAGGTTTGGCATCACTGATGCTTTATATTTTACTACTTCAAACCATTAGCTACTTTCTTACTGTAAAATGTAGAACCATCATATTGAACTATATAGAGAAAGCATAAAATTGATAGCTACAATCAACCAGTAACAAGTGACATTGCTCTCACCTTGATATAACAAGCTCACAAAAGGCAGGAAATAGAACAAGTAGATGTGGATGTTTGTCGTCTTTATGCTCTGCTAGGCCACTTTTCAAATTCGGATGTAGTGGGAGAACAGATGCAGTTTCAGGATGAATTACAAGATATGCCAGTTCTTGAAGGACAAAAATAATTTCTTCAAGCCTTGGCCTTGGTAATGGATGTTCACCTGCAGAGGGCATTGCACACGTTCAGGGAATGGAATGAATCTAACATAATATCCACATGTCCGTATTTGACAGTACAGAAGCCCGTACCTAAGTTATTCTCATCAATTAGAAATCTTTTTAGGATATATTCACATCTGTGCACAAGCACCATGATAGAGATTTTGCTAACTTCAAGTCCTGTCAAGCTCAAATCTCCGGTTTTATCATCAAAACTGACAACACATCATCAGTATGTCAAAGTCTAATGGCTAACAGGAAACAGGGAAGAATCATGCCTTCACAAGGAATAACTGAGGGGCTTCATTAAGCAAATTCATAAACAGATATAAGGCAATGCTCAGTGGAACAACTCAAATCATTTAGAAACTGAGTTGATGAAACTGACTATAGAAAGTAATTTTATGCTCGTTATTTCCACTGGGAAAAGGAAAAGAAAAGACTAGCAACAATAGTATAGAAGTTTTGACGAAATGAGAAAGAGATTGACATTTAACTGTACAACCAGCAGATTAAGTATATCTTACAATCATGGACTTGCCAAATTTACACCATCAGTTAAGACAAGAATTCAGTCAATGCACTTTCCATAGTCATCTTCAGTTTTTGTAGTTAAAAGTTAAAATTTCTTCATATAGTTGGCCATAAGAAAACTATAGATGACAAAAGAACTATTATCTAAATCATTTTATATAACTTCTCACCTACTCAAGGAAAATAACATCTGCAAACAAGTCAATGAAAATCTGCTACAGTGAGCAGGCATAAGTTCCACTGTCTCAACAGGTAAAAAGCATGTACGTGACGCACAACGGTCCAAGGTTGAAACAAGCCGTTCAAGAATCTGTAAACGTTAACAAAAATAATTAAATAAAAGGACACTGTAAGAGTAGTAAGCTCGACTTACAGCTTCAGACAAAATGTGAGTCATACTTTCTTTATATTTGAACAAGTGACACTACTTTAAGGCACAACAGAAGGCAATAACTGCATATAAAAATTGCTTACATCTGCAGGTGCATCAATAGTCGACTTGAGAATTCTATCACCCAGAATCTTTAATATGGTCATTTCAAGGGATTCATCAGGCTCAAGTGCCATATCTGGCAGGGAATGGGAAGAAAGTGCACGCCCACAGTAACCCACAAGAAATATCTCATAGACATCTGCAACTTCTTTCCAAAAACGCACTCTTGCAGGTCTGCTAAGTTTTGAATCTGGATCACAATTCATGTTTAACTTGTCAATGTCATAAGCTAGCATGCGATTGAAGCCTTCAACGGCTACCCTCCAAAGTGAGCCATCTGGATTGTCTCTTCTTGTTGTCATACACCTGATAAAAATACTAATCCTGTTATTTACTCATTACACTGTTTTTAATCCCTACAGAAAAGAGCATTTAAAATGGCAACGTGGTTAGAAGCTTTCTGTAGTTCTAAGGTAATCGAACCACTAGTTAGATTTTTCTACTGGCTAACAAATTTTCTTCAAGACAGATTCAAGAGACAATATCAGAAATAGAGATGTCGTGATATCAAGAGAAGCAACACAGGGAGATTCATTCATGTGGAGCAACAACAAAAAAAGGGACTGTAAAATTTTTTTGTGAAAATATCTGTTTTACAGGAAAGAAAGGAATAAGAGAACATGATACTAGAACATCTTAGATATTAATTTTTTTTTTTTTTTGGAAATAAAAGTATGAAGCTTGTATTGATATAAGGTGCTAAGGGAGCACTGCCCATGTACAAAATTTATATCTCAAATGTCACCTAAATCATCAAAATGATCAAGGTTATACCCTAATAAGTTAGAACCAAAGTAATGAAACCAGTTATCCTTAACATTGTTGAAATCAGACTCAATTCCATCAAAAGCCCTGTTATTTCTTTCTTTCCAGATGACCCAAAAAATTGTAAGGGAAATGAGCCTAATAGATTTATTCTTGCTGCCTAAATCCTCCCAGGCCATCAATTCAGTACAAACATTTTCAGACATTGTCCAAGAAACTCCCAACAGTCCAAGAATCATGTTCCAAAGATTATGAGTAGTCGGGCATCTCAAGAGAAGGTGATTGCAGGTTTCCAGGGCATTTTTACATAGGAAGCATCTATTTGCAATAAAGTGACATCTTTTCATCAAGTTGACCAAGGTGAGAACGTGAGGAAGAACATGACCCATTGAAAAAAAATCAATGGGTCATAGCCAACGAGAATAATCTGGTACAATCTATAACCACAGTTCTCACATGAGAATCCATATAAAGAAATATAAACTTTAGACTTATTTTTGGCTTTATTACCTTTTATGTATTCCCCACCAGTCTTTGTTTCGCATGTCATGAAATAATGGAATATCTAATTCCTTCATGTGAAATAAAAAAAAGGCTGAAATACCAAGTACTATTTCTGCAAGGAGTGGCTTTTAAAGAAGTTCCTACAATCAAACTAATTCCCGCTCTTTCGAGAATAAAAGCTAAGTCCTAATTTAAGTATCAAATGATCTTGATAGTTAGAGAGTCGATTGGCAAGGGCTTGCAGGCCTGGTTGTATAAGAAAATTCATCCCTCTAGGGAGATCTAGAAAGCAGTGGCTACTGCTTCTTTGATTATACCTTTGATTGTTTGAATGAGAGATAAATAACTTTTGAGGGGGAGGAGAAGTCTTTTCTTTCATCAAATATAAAAAAACAGATGCTTACATGCTTTGCCCTTTGTACTGGAACGTTGTTTGCTATTTGGCAAGAGCCAAGAGGACTTTCTACAGTTCAAAGAATTTGGCTTGTAATCAATATTTCTTTTTGTCAATTGATGGCAACATTGTGACTAAATTCTTTACAAAAACAAAATTACTTTTAACCATCACAACTCTAGCTAAAACTTGAGAAAAGCCATCAAATGAACAAGCTCAAAACAATTATTTCTCTAGATGCAAACTAATAATAGTAAAGGCCTTTCCATGTGCCACAAGTGACCTAAAACGTCTTGGGGAGAAAAAATTGACCACCTTAATAGTTATCCTGGGCAAATAACTGAGGAATCCAGAAGAGTTTAAAGTCATATACAAGAAGAAAGCCGCTACTGAAAGACATCCTAATGCACTCCTATTATATCCATTAGATGGCATATCTCTTATAACACAGCAAAGTGAGGAAATGGTGATACTAAAATAACTTAAGACTATGAAAATAAAGTAGTCTGCATCCACTTCTTCCAGGAGTAGTTAAAGAGATGAGTCAGGGAAAAGGTGAAGACTAGTTTCACCTGCCACAAATATTTTTGCAGTACAAAGGGAGGCAGATATTATGATATATTACTGACAAACTGAGGAAGCCAATACATTGAAATTTTGAATCTTCACATTTCTGATATAATTTGATGCTGCAACAAAAGGATTTATCATCAGAGGACATGCTATACCTTCCAAGGCTTTGAATAATTTCTGGAAACATGATATATTTTTCAACTGTTGGAGCCTGTAAGAGCAGATCTACTATAACAGGAATTAGTTTTTCTGCAAACATATAACTTGGTATTGCTGCTGATCTGGTAATAGCAGATCCTGAATTCAAGGATGAAGCTTCAACTTTTTCAGACAAAAAAGCAGTACCATTTGCCTGTCCTTTCTTCAAATGGATATCTGTGGAAACAGCTTGTAAATTTCAAATTTCTTGAATGTTAGTCATAACAGTATTTAGGTGAAGCGTATACCTTGACCATGGTCACTAGTGCTGGCTTGTTCAGGTTCATCTTCCTCACTCTGTAAAGCTGAATCTGATCCTGGAAGATATTGCCGAAGCTCTCTAAGAAGGACAAGCCACATTGAATTAAGACGCTCAGTCGGGCGTAACAAAGGTAAGATCTCAAGCACAGTACGTAATACAGGTGGAACATGTCCCTAGACAGAAACAACATACATTTCATAATTTGATAATTATAATGTAGCTAGACAAGTGAATTGACAGGCTGGATAAAATGATTAAATAGAATTAATTTTCCACCATGCAAGGTCCTTCATTGCAACAAGTAATACAAGAAGTCTGATATGTTTACCCCCAGTCCTAAAAAGAAAAGAACACATGGAACTCCCATGATTTGCGAGAACATCTGGTGATTTGGAAATGTAATGTAATGAAGAATGAAATTGATAAGGAAACCAACATGATTTGCAACAAAGAATTTGGATAAGAGTCCAGCAACAAGGAGAGCCAAGAGATCTTCTAGAACATGTTAGCTTGGCTGTCCTAGTTAATTCTTTCTAATTTCTGATCACTGATGCACATACTAAGGTTCATTTTAATTTCTAATCATTACGGCTTTGATGCAACAGAATATTCCATTTCCACTCACTTTCTGAATAGTTACACAAAAATGTTTAGGAGAAGCAGAGTAAATATGAGCTTGAAGTAATTAGAGCCCCATTTTAGAACTCACAAAATCAGATTCGTAGTTATCATTGGTAATCATGGTCTGCTTTATTGCCAACTGTATAATTGCTAGCAACTGTGAAAACCTGTGGTCATCAAACATCCTCTGTGCTTGCACATATAGTTCCCCTGCAAAAGTTTGAAGATCCATCCAAAAGAGATTAAAAAAAAGGAAACGTAAGAGTAGACTGTATTAAGTATTCATACGAGTAAAAAATGATTTGGTTTCATAATGAATTATTCTGAAAGATAAACTCGTAAGAAATTGCCCAACTTTACTATTTATCTGGTATGTTAACACATCTGCTCACCCTCAAGTGCGATATTAAGTTTAACACGTGAACATGTACCAAATAAATGCACATGCTATAAGCTAATCAACAGGCTTTGCATAGAAGAGGATGAGGCTTCTACGGTTTAACACAAAGTTATTAGCATCTTTCAAGCCCACTGTGATCTACAAACTAAAATTTTCAAACTGCTTTGTGTTACAGATTTCCATGGGTTCATTTTGGATCTCAATCTAAATCTCTAAAGCTAGAAATCCAGAATTAAGTGGAGCAAGTTGATAGAGTAGGATCCTGAAGATAGAGCATAAAAAGGTAGAGAAAGAGAGAAATGCCTTTTCAAAATTGAGATTAGTTATGTGTAAAAGTGAAAGAGGTACGTGTTCAAAAAGCAAGAGTCTATTAAACAGCATTTTCTTTCTTGGAACTTAAAAATATGTTGATTATTTTCTTTAAAAACTTGTAATAAATTAACTCAGTTCTAACAATTTGCAACATGAGATTGGTATTTTTGTTGCAGTTATAACAATGATTTGAATGCAGGGTCTCTTCTCATAAACAAAGACCAAGAACCAAAGGGTCGAATGTATAACTGAAGTATCACTTTCATCCATATAATGAATCTAATAAGTGGTCGAAGGAAACTCCGGATTGAAACAACATACTGATAAAACCTACCCACCTTGAACCAAAATTTAGCATCTATAATGTTCCATAACCGTATCCAGGACCACAGTCCAGATGTACCGTATCTTAGGTAACTATGGTTTAACCTCAGAACCTTAAACTATATCAAGCAAAACAATTTGATTAGATAACCAATACCTCAAAATCTTAAGCTAATAGGAATGACCATGTTTTAATCATATTTCTTTTATCCGTAATATTTGTTTATTTTCCAGCCAAGAAAATTATTATTTTGATCAAATATTCTTTTATTCATGGATTCTTGCTTGTAGTTAAACAGAGCCTAATGCTCAAATGAATTTAACAGAAATAAAAAATTGCAGTAAATTACCAAGACCGTTCAAAATCTCCTGCTTCACCTTGCTAGCTGTACTGTTGCTGTATATTGGTGATTTTTGGAAAACAAACTCATAGACATCCAGAACAGAGTCCAGGTAAGGCATCGGTAAGTTTCCCTGAATCATTAGAAAAATTTAGCTGAAGAGATGGACGCATTGTTACCACTCAACATTTAGAGACAGAATTCTAAAACAATTATATGAAAATAAACCAGGCAGTTCATGGATGAAAGTAATCAAAGTTGTAGTTTAGGGGATTGATGTTTACCTTGACGCAGTGGGCAAGAATAGTTGTCTGTAAACAATTTATTGCTGCAAGCACAACCTCTTTACTGCCACTGAAGGTGCTATTCTTAACAAAAAGAAGCAAAGACTCCCATCCTGCAGAAATGAGGCATTTTGTGATGTTCGTAGTGATGGCTAAACATATGAGTGGCATTTACGAGAACATGCAATAGCCCCCTTCAAGAAAAGAATTGATTACACTTCATCATCATGCAACCAGTTTCCTAACCATCTAACCTCTAACTGTGAGATCTTTTCATACCTCCTCATCTTATATCAAGATTTCACTGTTTTAACTTTCATTTCTTTGGATTAAAAACTACTGATGTAGGATAAGACAAAACTTAGAGAAAAATATGAAGGTCTTGGATCACAATAATCAAAGTAATATTTCAATATTTGAATAATTATCATGAATAGTCAACATAATAACTAAGCTACGTACCTTATCTATAGGTGTCAAATACATAAAAATAGGAAATCTAAAAAGCTAGTACATAAACAATAAGTTAAATAGAAAGAACTGAGGAAATGTAGAAAATAGGAAAATAAATCTTCCTACTTTCATTTATTGTAAAACTTTTCAAAACTTAAAAAAAGAAACTAAATCTTTCTATTCCTTTTAGTTAACTTCCCAAAAAGTTTATGTCCCTTTATCAATTCAGCTTCATATCTCCTATTATTAATATGTGCACTTTAAGAGATTTTCTATTCTACATCATTTTTCCTAACTTCGTGAAAATTCGACCTTGAGCTTTGAAATGTCGAAATAGAAGGAATATCAAAGTTGGAACTTGTTTTCTTAACAATTGAAGTCTGTGGAACTTGAAATTATAATAAAAAAGCATGAATGCTTCCAAAATCAAGTTATGGAGATGTAGCGAACCAATTAAGAATATAAATTCTATAAAAGGAAGAACAACTAAACTTTTTCCGTTGCTGTTAGAAGCCAAAGAAATAAAATCAATAAGAATATTGTTGTTATCAACCTCAACAACACCATTGCTCACAAGTAAATCGAGAGTCCCATCCCTAGAAAATTCAATTTGATCATCAAGAATAACAACCCCGTCCACAATCTCTTCTACTATCTCAAGTACCTCATACGTGTGCATACCTTCAATATCATTAGTTAATTCTGGACCAATAGGTTGCAGTACTTCCGTGAGATTTTGCTCAATTACCAAATCGTTCACCTTTTCATCCTTTTTGTGTTCTTCATGTTCTACGTTTCAGATGCAAGTTTTTGTATAATTGAAGATTTAAGATTTTTTTTGACATTTTTTCATCTTCATTTCATACATATCAATCTTACCAATCATAGCTAGCTATTTTTATATCATCCAAAGCAACTTTAAGGATATGAATTATCATGTTGTCCCTGCAATATCTTTTCCCTTGCAAGTAGAACTCTTATTTTCACTATTTTAAGTATCAAAAAATAATATTGGATTTCCATTTGATGACGCCTATCATATCAGTAATTTACTTGAAAAGAATCTTAAGCCCAAATATTGATAAAAAGTTTTGTATAAAACATATATATACATATATTTTTGAAATAAAAAGGATGTGTATAAAACATATTGTAAATCAAAATTTGTAAACCTAGAGAGAGCATCGCTGCCGCTGCTGTGCGCGGTGACACTAGAACCTGTGGGAATGTACGTTGGCCAGAGGAAGTTTCTACAGGTTGGTCAGAAATTGTTTGACGTAGTGGGGGAAGGCGACGGAGTAAGAATTTTCGAAAATGGGAAAGGTTTCAGAAAATCGATTCTGTTCTCCAACGAAG
This sequence comes from Carica papaya, assembly GCF_000150535.2. The sequence continues at coordinate 505,162 of NW_019014575.1, forward strand.
CTGTTGACTGGTTGATGAAAAGTTTCAGGGAGTTTAGGTGGGAGAAAAGCGACGGCAGATGGGGATGGAGTAGGGAAGAAACCAAATTCTTCGTTTGGCGCTAACTTTGACTTGAGGGGGGGAAGTTTCTTGTTGTTTCCAAAGGACACACTAATGGAAAAGGGAGATGAAACCGATTATTCTTGCCAGAAGGTGAAAAATGGGGTTGGTGGCAGATGATGGAGGAGTTACATAAGGTGATTGGAATACCGCTTATACCACCAGCTTGGGTGAAAGGGAAGAATGTCGACCTAAGGGAGAACACTCTACAGGCACACTGCCTTGTTCCTCCATTCACTGTTAGATGCCTGTGTTGTATGGAAGAACTTGATGTCTGGGTGTCGCGAAAACAGAGCTTGTCCTTGGCCGAGCTTCTCCGGAAACCTCACAGAATGTGAATCGGGTAGGGCAGATTAGATCCAAACCCGACACGAGACCCGATTTGGAACTTCAACGTAGGAAGCCCCAATACAACACAAAAAGTCCGCATTTTGAGGGTAAGGGGCAGAGAAACAAAACAGGATGTTTAAACGAAAGACCTCAATAAGGATTATAACTAGAGCTGGGCCGATAGGAGGTCAAAGAAGATCTGAAGGAGTGGATATGGGCCGAAGACTTACTTGGGCTGAGGAAGGAAAATGGAAAATACATGACCAGGCGGAAACATCATCTAAGCCCAACTTCAATCATAAAAGGGCCATTCGGATCAAGGGTGATAAACGGATGATTATTGGTCCAGTTTGGAGAGCGAAGGATAAAGGCCGAAACCTCAGAAAGGAGGAGGGGATTAGGATTCGCCTGTCTGGAACCCAGGATGTCTTCGAAGGCATGGAGAGGAGCAAGAAGAAATCTGGAGAAGACAGGAGGGGCTTTCGAAGTGGATGATGCAGATGCCGCAGACATTGTTTGCCATGAAGATGGTGAGTTCCTGAAATCTTTGTGTAGCTCTTTGAAAATGGGTAAGTGGTGTCCTGACCCTTTCATTTTTTCTGAGTCTCTGTTGGTACTTGAAATGATGGGAGGGGATATGGGCTCGGTTAGTGAGTCAGAAGAAGACAGATGGAGAATCGAAGAATATTTCGTATGTGGTGGGGAGGCTTGGGGAGAAAATAAGGTGGCGAGAGTGTAGAGAGTCTGGGAGAGTTTGCGATAACAGAAGTAGGCCGGGAGTTAGAAGACCAGGTGAGAGGGAGAGAGCTCACAGTGATTGTTTCCACAGAGGGGGTGAGCGGGATCCAGGAGGAACAAAACCAGTTAGCAATCCAAGTTTTGGATGAGCATGGTGGGGACAATGCATTGGACACTGTGACAAATGGGTTGGGGGAAGAAGAGTCAAAATGGGTACTTGAAAATGTTATACGGCTAAATGGATTAGTGGGGGTCGACTTCATTGGCTTTGAAGCCAATGCAATGGAGTTATTCTGGGAAATAGACAGAAGCACGAGGAGAAAGATTAGAGAGAGTAAGCAAAATCCTAATNNTCCGCATCATCCCAGTTCGCATTCATCATTCATAGCCTATAAATAGGTGGTTCTTCATCATTGTAAATTATGGAAAAATAAAGCAATCACCTCAATAAAAATCTCTCTTTTCTTATCTATTTCTCTCTTCTCTCTCTCAAGTCTGAAGCTATGAGTAAGACTTCTGACAGTCTCATATATTTTATTACTGAAATATATTCGTTCTAGGAGTTCCTTATTCTACATCACCTATTTGGTAAAATTATTTTCCAGATAAAACTGTCAATTAGTTGACCACAAGACCAATTGACCCACACCCTCATAATCTCACTACAAGGAAAAACAACAGGAAGATTAGAAGTGTGAGATGCATTAATATTAAACAGAATAGGCCTACCTGACCAAAAATTGCTCAAGCTTTCAAGGAAAGGGAAGAAAGAACGCAACAGGCGAGCTATTCCGCCAAGAACCAGTACAAGTGTCTCATCCCACTGTTTCTGGGCTGTGTTACGACTGCAAGTTGAGTAACAAAATTAGAGCATGAATATTCTTTGAAATCAAGATGAAAGATATGGTATATATAGCAAAGTAAAATGTTAACATAATAAGACTTCTACTACCTATGGTGTATAAGCATGTGCACTGCTTTCCCTCCTCGAGTCCCAAGTTCTTTACCATGCCATTCATCCTTCGATGAAGTGGCAACCTAGAAGAGAATAAAATTCATCAACACAGGAAACAACTAGACTTTAAATTATATATTAAAAACTGCTTCTCCTTACCTTGTGGGAGGCACTATCCAACATAGGGAAAACATAATTCCACAGACAATCCTCCCACATGGTTTTTGAAAGTTTTTGCCCATGACTTCCCAGAATTTGAAAGAGTGTCCTGACAGCAGAATTCCTCACCTGGAATCCAAAATAGATGCAACCACTTTACTAGATACTTCTAATTCCCCAAGAGGTACAGAATACAACTTCTTTTCAGATAGAGAATAATTAAGACTCCTAGATGCAAGACTTAGATGTTATACAAAATACTAAGCAAGGACAGGAGGAATGGTTCAATATCACAACTATCTTTTCTCTTCTGAAATAAAATTTGATATCACAACTATTAGAATAACTATAGGCAAACTTTCCAGCCACTAGCACGCAACTGTCAAGTGACTAATTGATATTCAAACTTATCTCTCAGGGCATTTGATTAATGCAAAACATGACTTTGCAATTACAACTAAGAATTGGTTTCTTGCAGACTTTCAGCAATTAGTCACTGTAGAGAGTGCCTTCAGTGCTGTATAGGAGTTCTGAACATAAAAGGCTCACAATATAAAGACTATCATACCTCTGGACGTTCATCATCTCCAAGTTTTTGAAGTAAAGAGAAAACCAGGAACAACAACTTTTTATGATCAATTACGTTGATTAAGGAAGGTTGATTGTCTGAATTATCAGCTAAGTTGGCTGTCTGTTCTTCTCCCTTTCCACCATCCATCTGCTTTCTAGCACAATGCATGTCTGCAATTCTTGTAGTGTTACTAAACAGAAAGAATCAGACATACTCGTAAGACTTTTACTATGGTGACAAAATAAGAGATTTATGATGGAAATTAACCTGTTTCCTTGTCCTCCCCAAACCCAAAATGTAGCCCTTTGGCGATAAAATCAGTCATAGTCCATAAAAGACCTATAGCTGTCAAGCTTATATTCAGTTCAGTCTTCTGGGCACTGTACGCTCCAGTAACGTCTATGCATCTACATTATCCAGATTAACAAGTGTTATCCCAATAATGTTGCAACAACTGTCATTTATCAAATTCACTTAAGCAGACACTAATCAGCCATCAAGAAAGCATCAACTCAGCATAATATCCAAAAGTATAGTAAATATGCAGCAAACCATCACGCCCACACCCACAAGGCTACAGAGCTGTGACATGAGATTATTCTTTATAAGCAAATCATAGATATATAACAAATAACTCTTCTGTTAATTCCTTTTCCATAGGTCAATTTTTTTTTTTTTTTTTGGTTTCTTTTACACACTTAGAACGTGATGCCACTAATTTAATGAGAGCAAGCTTATTTAATTTCCTTCCCCAGGGAATAGCATATTCAGTGCAGAACTCTTTAAATAAACAAACCGAATACTTCAATCAGATATCCTGCTGGCAAGCTACAATCATAAATGGATGAAAAACAATGTCCTATATCTTGCTCAGGAAGAGATACCAAGTTTATGCGGCTTGAACTTCAAATATTCACCATATTACAAGGAAGAGAAACCATTTAAGGCCATAATAAAAGGATCTAGTCCTCAGTTACTTATAGTTTTCTTTTATCAGCAAAAGATGTATATTAATACAGACTGTACTTCAAAAGGATTTCAGTCAGCGATATCAAGCAATCATGTTGAAATCCAGCACCCAAGAAAAAATCTTTGATCATCTAGCCAAAAGATTTTTAATCACTTTACCTTCTTTTCTTATAGAAAAGAATTCTGTCCCTAAACAAAAATGTTTAAGACAAATGCATATGGTTCAGTCACAACATTGAGTGCAATAACAACATGTAGAGAGCTCTGACAGGAAAAAGGATAAGTCCACCAGAAAACCACATTCATAATCTTACACATTAAGGCAGTTGGCAGGAACAGAAGAAAGTCCATCATTCATAACGACCCGAAGGCTCTACATGGAAATAAACTAAGTTAGAGTGCATCAAGGAACAGTAGGGCTGCATACTCATTGCTGACTTAGCTGCACTTTTTCTAACCTGGAATCCAAGGGTGACAAGATCCTTCTCTAAAGCATCCGCAACAGATCTTACACAAGAGAAAATGATCACAATTGAAAAAAACATAAAACAGAAGAAACAAAAGTTGAAAACAGACATGAACTCAAACCCAAAATGAAAGTTGAAGGCACGAAAAAAGGCACTAAAAACAGGGCAAACCTCAACATTTCTAGAATACTTGGCCAACTGTAATACAATTTTTCTCCACATCTCTGCCAATGAATTTAGGGAAGAGGTTATAAAACTTATTAATCAATGGTTTTGTTTGCTTTGTATTGCAATATATTACCTCTAAAACATGAAGAAGAATTTTCAAGGATCCAACACGAACATCAAAATTTTCGGTAGAAAAATATAGAACCCTTAGTGGAGATATCACAGCACATTCAAGGGATCTCAACTCCATGTGACTAGGTTCCACCTTACAGAGAGAGAGAGAGACAGTCAATGACAGACAACAGCATTCCTCCTTTTGGCAGAATACAGAATTTTCAATCCTAAGAAAAAAGGAAGAAGAGAATGATCTCACTTCCTTAGATGCAATAAGGGGCCGAGACAGTGCATGGTCCTGGAACCTTTCCGAGTCTAAAACAGCATATATTGACTGATCTAATGCATCAAGCGCCATATTTCTTAAATTCTGATTAGAATGTTCAGCAAGCTGCAACATATTTTTTACTGTCAAAAAAAAAATAAAAAAAGAAATAGTACAACATAATACATCATGAAAAAATTAAGTATTATCACCTCAATAAAGTGGCTTACAACTTGGTCCCACAATGGTTCCACCCCTATAATATAAAAGGTATATTCAGAATGTAGCCAAAAGGTAGTTGTAACTTCTATCTAACCAAATGTATGAAATTCTAACTTCACAAAACATCCCATGAAAAGACGAATATGGTGAGACTGAATATGCAGATCAGAAGCCAGATATATAACACGAAGAGAAAATATTGGTGTAACTCAGGAATGACAACAAAGCACAAGATTAGAATTGGGATACTATTATTAGGTCTCCCACACAATGACCTCTTTTCATTTATATGTACTTCTTTTGGTTCTTTTGAGAATCTCTTTTGACTTTTCATGGAGGATACCTTACTCTCAGAAAAAAAACTAAAAACAGAAGCTTTTACACAAGAAATTTTACTAGAAGACGGAGAAATTTACACTCCAAAAGAGGATGAACCATCCTCCAGAAAGAAGCTGAGAATCTCTGGTTGACACAAAATCACATCCCATTCCTTTCGTAAGGTAGATAAAGTTATATTCCTAAAAGAATAATGTACTTTTGTCTGAAGAGAAGCAAAGCACACTATCCTCTCTCGAAGATCATTAACCTAACTAAGATCATTGCTTGAAATTTCTTATGTTTCCCTCCAACCAAAGGACCCATAAACCACAAAACATAGCCCCTCTCCAAAAAAATCAAATGACTCTTACGCCTCCCAAAACCATATACAGGATTAGAAATGAAGATCACCCCAAAAGAAAACCTAAAAAAAAAAGTATATAAATGGAAGCTGTGACAAATTGTTTGTAAATAGCATATTTTGACATTGAGTACATTATCTTATTGGGTAAAACCTTCTGCATGAGCAAATATCACTTATATAATAAATATGTATGAGTGTTATATTAATCAAATAACTATTCAGGAACGCTTGGCAAACAAAAACTTTCACATCAAGGAAAATTTTTTACCTTTCAAAACGAGTGGGATAAAATAATATTTGGGGTAGTATAATAGGCAAAAATAGGATGTCCTAGATAGATGAAGGTCCATGTTTCACAAAAATCTCCTTTTCGCTTGGGTTGGCTTACTTGGCCAGTTCTTACATCTATGATTCCTCCCAAAAATTTCCTAGTCGTTGAAAGGAAATACTTTGACATATTGTTGGAAGGAAACAACTTTCCCAATAGGTTCCTGGTCCTTTCTTTTGCATGTGTGATTAAATGGTTTTTCAAGATTTTGCGAGTCCTTTTGGGTAAGTGCACGTAATCACTGGAGAAGGATCTGTAAGAGTGAGGTTCACACTCTGTTTCTGTCGGTGGGAACAAATTCCAGAGGCTGTTTCCAAGAATTAGGGGGCTCAATGTGGATGAAAGACAAAGAATGTTGTTTCTTGAGGGCGCTGAGGCTGACAGCTAGTGGAGGTTCTTCATAGTTCATGGTAGTGGGTGCTTTACTATGGTAGAGGTTCTTCATGGCAGTGGGAATGCCTCTGCTAATTGAACCATGGAGTTTTAGATACATTGGGTGATCTGAATCTCATGTTTTTCCTGTTGAAGGGGGACTAGTGGAATTAATCTAGCACCATGGACATTCCCTTCTTCTCTCATAACGACAGATTCCAAGTTCCAGCAGCCATAGGAAGTTTTCTTTATGATGGTGTAATCTAGACTTTCTAGACCTCTTTCTGACTTTTTTTATTTGCCTTCATTTAGATGTTATAAAATGAGGTCCTCTTTGTTTTAGATTTAACATGTGGCTTAAGCTGAAGGGTTTCAAAGACCTTTCAAGTTGTGGTGGGAGAAGACTAGACCAGTGGGTTTTGCCAGCTCCAGAGTAGTAGGATAAGGCAAAGTTTTGGAGTAGAGATGCCTTAGGTAGCGTGAATGACTAAAGAGATGAGAAGTTGGCAATCATTTTCCAACTGAGCAGATTGGAAAATGGTCTTTAAAGGGCTGATCTTGGGAAGAGGAATCTTGCCAAGCTAGAGCCTGCGAGCTTGTTATCCATGAATGCAGTTTCACGGATGCAATTTTTGAGAATTATGTGGATTAAAGAAGGGTATAGGAACCAAAGTTTTTCATCATATAACTAACGCTAATTGGAGAAGTAATTTTACCCAAAGTAGGTGGTGGGGAAAGGAATGTTAACCCAAACTTCAAGATGTGGCAAGTAACATATGATTTTTATATTGAGTTGTATTGAAAAACTGGGGCTTGGAAACCTAAAGATGGGTGGCTTCAAATTTGGTGCTCCGTGTGGATGACCACGGTTAACTTGAGCTTCCTTGTCTGGGAAAGAGATACTTGATGGAGATAAATTCCCAAAGTCAAAAGTACCGTCACAAAGTTGAATGGTTTCTCTATGAAGTTTATTCTTTATAATTGGGTCACAGTGAAAAGTGGGATTGTTGATATGTTTAGAGAATTTGCAAACTCTAGCAGTCTTGTTTCAGCTTAAATGCTTATTTCTTGCTGTTAATTCCAAATATTGAACGACTATTGAAGTAGAGAAATTTCGGGCATATCAGTCTGGTGAGATCCATATTACCTGTTGGAATTTTGATTGCGAAAATGAGTAAAAGGTGGCGGGATATGTTTGGATGAGGTTAAATAAACATTTAATGGGGATGTGCAGATTCTTTACATTTCTTATTGACTATGATATTTTATTATTGTTTAATTAACTTATCATTTAATTAGTTGAGATAATGTAATTAAAATTTTATGAGAATAATAATCATATATAATTAGAATTCTAATAAAATAAAAATTTACTTATCAGCATGTTAGGAATTCTATAAATACCCCAAATGTAATAATATAAAGGGTGTGAAAAATAAAATTTAATATTTTTTCTCAAAAATCAATATGGTATCAGAGCCAAATAAAATTATTTTAAAGCTCTAATTTAAGGATTTTCTTAAAATCCTAAAATAACACAATAAGTTGAGTTAATACTCAATTATCCAAATCTATTTTCATCATCACCCTAGACACTGTTGCAAACTCCACCAGCTGCCAGCAGCAAAGGCGCCGTAAGCCACACGCGTTGCCCATGTGCCGCCACCGTCTGCCATGTTCCACCACAATTTCACCATGAATCTCCATAAGAATTTCCAGTGGGTTCATATCCGGCACAGATCTGATGAAAATCGCACCCAGACCGCTTAGATATGGCTTTCCCACCTTGCCGCTATAGATCTTCTTCTCTGGAAATGCGCAACTCCTCTTCCAGTGTTGGACACGCATGGAAGCAACAGATTCGGTTGCACTTGCAAATAGACTTCCTCCGAGTACAACTCGGATCTCATGTCGAAGGAAGTAAATTTGATTGTCGCTTCTTCTTTAGCAGCCCCCTTCTAGTGCATTACTATGTTGCCGCCGCCATATATCTAGACGCTTCGCAATCCGGCACAGATCGCCTTCTTCACGCGTGAGCCATTCCAACCAGCCTTTTCTGATCCTTTTTCGGTTCCTCCGCACACGTCTACTTCTCATTTCACGATCTAGTGCAGATTTATTTCCTCCATGCGAGAGCCGCTACGACCAACCTTTTCTGGTCCTTTTTCCAACTCTTCCATGTGCGTCCACAGTTGATTAACAACTTGGTTTGCAATTACTTTATCACTTAATTAGTTGAGATGATATAATTAAAATTTTATGAAATTAGTAATTTTATATAATTAAAATTCTACTAGACTAAAAATTTTATTATCAATAAATTAAAAATTTTATAAATACCACAAATGTAACAACATAAAGGGTATGAAAAAATAAAGTTAAAATTTTTTTCTCCAAAATCAACACTTCTTAATTATAAACAAGATGCTTACTTCCTGTTGTTAATTCCAAATACTAAAAGAGTATCTAACTACAAATATTTCAGATCTATCAATCTAGTATGACACATATTACATGCTAAAGATAGGAGATCAACCTCTAACTATTGTACATTTGTTGGAGGCAACTTAATTATTTAACATAATAAAAAATAAAATGTGGTGGCCAGAAGCAATGGAAAGGCTGAGTCTACAATAATAGCTCTCGAGGTTTGTGAAATATTTTGGATTAAGAGACTATTGGGAGAATTGAAGGTTGCAAATTTCACTTATTAAAGTCTTTTTTGACAATAAGACAACTATCTCAATTGCTCACATTGTAATTCAATATTGATAGGACCAAACATGTGGAAGTGGATAAACATTTTATTGATTTGGAGAAAAAATATAGACTTTACTTTTCACCTTTTAGGTTGGTACACCTAAGTTATTTATAAAATTTTTAACTTACTAAAAAAAAAATTACTATTTTACTAAAAATCTAATTGTATAAGATTACTATTTTAGTAAAATTTTAATTATATTATCTTAACTAATTAAATAATAAACTAAATAAATAATAAAACGATAAAATATTCTAATCAACACCCTCCTCAAGTTGGTGTAACGATATTACACATGCCTAACTTGCAAACCAAGCTACAAACCAGCGGCGGACGTGCACGGAAGAACTGGAAAAATGACCAAAAATGATCAGTTGGAGCGGCTTGCGTGCGGAGGAAGCAGATCTGCACCGGATCACGAAACTAAGGGTGGATGCACATGGAGAAACTGGAAAAAAGATCAGAAAAGATCGGTCGGAGCGGCTCACACGCGAAGAAAGCAGATCTACACTGGATCACGAAATTAAAGGCGAACATGAGCGAAGGAGCTAGAAAAAGGACTAGAAAAGGCCAGTTAGAGCAACTTGCGTGCAGAGAAGCCAGATAAGCGTCGATTCGCAAAACCAGAGACGAGTGCGCATGGAGGAGCCAAAAAAAGGGTCATAGAAGGCCTGTCTATGCGCATACGCAGTCAGAGAACTGGAGAAGAAGACGATTTGCGGCGCTCAAACTTGGGAAAGCAAGATCCGAGTGGTTCCGATGCGATTTTCACCAAATCAGCACTAGATCTGAACCCGCCAGCAATTTCTGTGGTGATTCCTAGTGAAATCGCGGTGGAACGTGGGTAGCTGCCAGTGGTGAATGTGGCGGTCGGCGGTGGCAAGTGCAGTGCATTTGCAAACAACGGTAATTTGAGTCGGCGAGGTAGGCCGGTAGTGAGGCTGCAACTCCATCTAGGGTAGTGGTGAGATTAGATTTTGATAGTTGAGTCCCAAATTAGTCTATTTTGCTATTTCAGGATTTTGAAAAAACTACGAAATTAAAACTCTAAAATAACTTTATTTTACCTTTGGTACCATGTTGATTTTAGAAAAAATATATAAACGTTATTTCTCACCCTTTAACTTATTATTTCTTGGTATTTATAAAATTTTTAACCTATTAATAAAGAAATTACTATTCTATTAGAATAGATAATTACATGAGATTACTATTCTAATAAAATTCTAATTATATCATATTAACTAATTAAATAATAAAATATCCTAGTCAACACATTTCATTGAGGAAAAGATTGAGAATGAACTAATTTGTATATCATATATTTCAACTACAGATCCGATTATAGACATGCTTACTGAGGAACTGCGGAAAAAAAAGTTACAAGTTGGTTGACAAGCTGGCAATGGAAGATCTCTTCAAGCTAGCATGTGGGGAGTCTTGAGAGATTTGTGGAATTAATCTCCAGCATAATTGTAAGAGATTTGAGAAATTAATTCACAGACCTTATACATGTTCTAGGCTATAAAAAGAAGTCAATATATTAAAATAGGAAACATAAACTGTAATTAGTTGTTAGTTTCCATTTTATGTATATTTTCTATAAGAGAAAATCATGTAAAACTTTTCAATATAATGAATCCAATAAAAATCTACTCCAAACCTTCCAAGTCACCTCACAATGTGAAAATAGATGATCTATTATTCTTCGAGATGAAAGCACATGGGTGGTTCATCATTATAGAGAGACTACTTATGAATAAAAATGTATTGATATTCCTAGTGAATCAAGTGCCTGAACTTGCAACCTTGGTTGCAATAACCATGTGAGTTTTGTTGTCCCCAATCCCTATGATTGTGGATCCAATTTAGTGCTTATTTTATTATTCTAAACTTACTTTTGCTATGCAACATAAAATTGGGAAGTTGTTCTTGGGGTTAGTCAATTTAGTGTTGATGATGGTAGGGAACTGGCTAATGGCCTCATCCTTGTTGTACTAATAGTTTGCTTAAAGATCTTGGTTCCTCTGTGTTCTAAGTCGCCAGGTGTAAAGAAGTTAAGGTGTGGATTGTTTTGAGGTGCATAATGGTCGGATCCAATGGAATTCATAATGGTCGAATCCAATGGATGCTTCCCTCCTTGGCAACCTGGACAATTGGGAGATTGATGAGTGGGTGGCTATTCTTCTCACTGTAGAACTACCCTATCCAGCTTGATGGGTTTGACAGGCTGGTATATTCTCACTTTCGAAGCACAATAAAGCTGGTATATTCACTGCAATATCTTACCATAGCCTTCTAAGCTCTGCAATATTTTTGGGGGTAATTTTCCTCGGAAACACATTTAGGAGACAAAAGTTGCTCCTAGAATTGCTTTTTCCTCCCAGGAAGTGGCATAGGGCAGAAATTTAACCACTGTACTTCTTGTTTCTTAATGAGTAAATCAACAGATCATCTTATTTTATGGTGCTCACAAGTTAGAGGTTTTGGAATTCAGCTCTCAACCTTCTAAATCTGTCTTGGGTGGTTAGCAGCTTCATCAAGGATGAGCTTTGCGTATAGAAGGGTATTCCTACCCCTAAGTACCAGAAAAGAAGTTTCGTCCCCCATTCCTCTCGTCTTTTTGGTCACTCGGAAAGGGAGTAAGCACAGGACTTTTTAGAATCTGTTCTCTGTTTTTTCCGTCTCTTCTTCTGAAAATCCTCATTTGCATAGGGGTCATCCTGTTGTGGACGATATATACATTATGATCTTTCTTATTCTTTTCTCTCTGTAATTTTCTCCTTTTCTACATGGGTGGCACCTCCCTAGCATCCATTTATTTCTGTTTTATTCTGAGAAACAAGTGGTTTATTAATCTATTTAAACAAACTTCTGCAAGTAACATACTGTGAAGATTGTTGACAAGAATCGATATCATTCTGTCCACTGAGAAACATATGCTTCCAATTTTTTGACTAGATGCTGATCCAAAACCACTTGAAATCTCAACCATGCATTGCTGTGACAACTGACGTAGGGCAGAAAGAAGTGATTTCACTGCAGATATGTGCATCAATGCTGAGCTCTCGAACAACTTTGCAAAAGAAAAAGTAGACCCTGTTAGAATATGTAGCTTGCATAAAAGTGCACAAACAGAATAAAGAGAAGAATCCTTCTAGTTTGGGAATTCAGGAACATAAGAATGCCCCAGCAACATAACTGCATACAGTTCAATTTTTTTGAAGGAAAAAATATTGAATTAAACAATCTTCAAAATCGATATAGCAAATATTTAGAAATACGTTGTAATGCAGTTCTTTCTCTCACTCGTACATCCTTTCCTCCTTGGAAGGCAGTTTAAACAGTGAAATTATTCTTTTAGTCAAACAAGAGAGGAAAACAATCCTTCTAGAATACAGATTTCAAAGGCAAAGCAAGAAACACAAAAGTGACTCAGGAGGGAAGAATATTTGGCACCCATCTATAAAATTGATCCAACAATATTTCATATCATAAGCAGTTTACAGAAACAATTATAACAGAGCTTTCTTTATCTCTTCCCCACCCTCATCCTTTCTGTTAATTTAAGTTATAGCAAAGAAGAACATGAAATTCTCAACAATAAGGATCTATTTGATACATTAACTATTTTGCAGTTTACTGTTTCTAATTTATATGCATATAAAAACCATGTGTAGTAGTTAAAAAGGAAAACAATGGTCGGAAATTAAAAGATGGCAAGAGTGTGAAAATAACAAAATGCTATCTTCAATGCTTTACCCTATTAATATATAGTTCATGGACTTAATATATATATTTTTTCATGCACCAAAGGGAAGTATTTTACATTCACTTGATGAAAGGGAGTTCACATGCATAAGCTGTTTTAACTTTCATTTTTAAACTTTTTTTGTGAAAAGAAAATTACTGGGGAGAGAGTAGAGAAAGGCAAAAAAGCAGGGGATAAGTTATCCATGTAAGCTGCAAAAAATAAGAGAATAAAGAAATATGGACAACTGCATAATATTAATACAAAGCCGCACCCCAACCTTTTGCAACATGCCCAAAGGGGCATACTTAACATAAGTTTCTGCTTACCTGAGAATTTAAAGAAGAAAGAATATTGAAATCACTGTACTGCCCAGAAAATTCTCTTGTAAGCTTTGGTACAGCTGTAGAGACCTCCTAGGAATGGCATAACTTTGTATAAGAAATAAAGAAATTTCATCAATACCATTTAGATCATGGAGAAACAAGAAATGATACGTCAAAGCCGGTATTAACAAGCGGGAAAATTAAGGACCATCTCAAGGTTGCAAGGTTGTACAGATTACCTTTCCCATAACTACAACAATAAGTGCATGTGGAAGTATATAACAAAGAAGCCATTTCCATAGCAGTTAATGTATCATTATTTCATAACTTTACATATCATATTTAT
>NW_019014575.1:561114-573911 GCF_000150535.2 Carica papaya
TAATTTATCGTTTTCATACAAGGCAAGTTCTTTCGTGCCTTCATTTTCGTTACTCTCCGTCTTTTTAGGAAAGCTATCTCATTTTTTCAATTATTTTCTTAATCAAATTAAGATTTTTTCTTAAATTGTCATTTCTTAAACAAATCAATTCTCGACATTGGACTACTTACCTCAGCTAATTCCTTGAAGTTGGCCCTTCCCTTTATCATGTTAGGTACGAGGTTATACATTTGTTGACTCAAGTCTTGCAGTTTGGTTTTTGTCACCTTTTCCTAATGCTAGAACCTCTCACTGACCTCCTTTATGCTAATAACTCTTGACATCATCTTATTTTTTGAACTTATTCTTGTCTCTTTAGAGTGTCACTCTAAATGATTGACAATATTCTTTCGCAATCAAAGTAAAGATTGTAGTTGTAACACAACAAATTAACATGGTACATGAGATGTATGTCATGCACAATTTTATGTTTACTTCTCAAACAGACATGTGAATATCCTACCAACCTTGTCTCTCATGGGAACTTTTTTTGTTGGATCTTGTTATCCAATTTTCACTCCTTGGATCTTGGTTCAAACATCAACGTGATGAGTTCGAGCTAACTTATCACTCAAAATAACAAACCAAAAATGTGAGATGACCTTCCACCTAAAATATTACTTCACTATAGACAATAAACACTTTGTTTAGACGAGTGCACCTATCTTGTAATAGGCAACTAAGTATAATAGGCAACTAAGTATACATTTATCACATGGCTAAATGTTGTGAAACAATTGTGCCTCTATTATAGACAAAAAGATATATTCTTAGTTTTCTATCCAACAACATGTATTAAGAGCATTTATAGTCAAAAAAATTCTAAATAACTATATGCTTAAGTTCTCAGTGAGATTCAAGCTCCCATAAATATAAAGTTGTTGACACACTCCAAGATCTCTCAAGAAATATGAAAACACTCCTTTTATATCCTTTGTCATGTGCTTGTAAGTGACAAGTATGATTGATGTTCTCCCAACTTGAATGGAGTTGGGTTTTCCAGTTCCCTACTGAGCTAGTTGAGCAAAGTGCACAATATGTATCTGAGTGAAAAGTGTTTTAATGTAAAAATAATTAGTAAACAAAAGAGAGTTTGACTCTTTCCAAAATCAAACTCTATAACCTAAAGTCTCGGTAACTATGATATTGTTGAGCTTGAAGTTTTAAAGAATTCTAAATTTAACCTTCAAGCTAGCATGGAAAGTTATGACAGTCATTAACTAAATTAAACCCCATAAATCATTGACTTATATCATATGAAGTTCTTGCAAATAACTCACGAATATCCTAATAGTGATTTTAAAAACTCAGTACAATATAGGAAATGTGTCAAGTAATCTATCTCTCTTAATCTAATTGTCAGACTCCTACTCATAATGAAGGCTAACTAGGCCAAATTTTACCCAAAGGATTATCCTCTCTTAAGCATGCATTTTCATGCAATAAATAAAAACAATTATATAACTTTAAAGCTAGATATAGAAAAAGCATATGACAAAGCCTATTGGCCTTAGAAAATCCCATCTTCGTATCTTGTTTTCCTTTGCATGGAGAAATTGACTCACTCAGTTGAAAGAGAGATTAGCAATAAGAACTGGTAGCCTCTTCAACAAACCAATGAGGGCTCGAAAAATTCTCATATATATTTTTAAAAGATGATATACTTCTCTTTCCCATGGCAAGCATGATACTTATTAAGAGAATTACATGTGATGCAAAGCTTATGGAGCCTCTGGATAGTGCTTCAATATCACCAAATTTAAATTGGACCTCTTCCTCGATAGTACCAATGTTGTCATAAATGAGATTAGTGAGCTCTACCGAATCCCTACCACCGTTGACTTTCGGAGGTACTAGGCTTTAATCTTATTCATAGGAGGATTAATAGTAATATTTTTGATAAAGTTAACCCAAGATTAGGAGCTGGCAAGCTGTTGGCTACCATATTTTATTATTTTAGTTTACTATTTAGTATTAAGTAATTAGAACTTTATGAGAATAATAATCTTATATATTCCATGAGCACAACATGCAATATAATACACTCACTTGAATTCTGTATTTACTTTGGATGGAGCCCAACAAAATATCGTGCGATGTGCAAAAAGGGAAAAGATGAACGAAAATCCAAACCTCGATTGCGCTAACAGATTTCATTTCTTATTGAAAGATTACAGCATATCAAACAGAAAATTAAACTTAAACAAGTCTACAAACGACAATTTCCCAAACCTTTTATTTGGATTAAGATTATTAACTATAGTACAGGATAGACCTCCTAAATATTACATAAACTCATCAAACAACTCAAAATAATATAGCAGTAACTCAACAGAAATGATTATACATATTTCTACTTTCTTGAGTAGTTAACATTTCAATCAAAAGTCATCTTCTCTGCTTCTTGCCTCTCTGATGCAAACAGTGCAGTTGACAGATAACGCTCTCCAGCACTTGGAAAGATTACCTGCTCAACAAGGAAGAAAATATGTGCAGCACAGTTAATTCATATCGACCTGAAGGATAGTTGAAATCATCCTCCTCGAACTAGAAAATAGTAACACCGACAAATGGCTATGCGTGTATGACACCAATCAACTTACAGCTATGAGTTTCCCAGCATTTTCTGGCCTCTTTGCATACTTCATTGCTGCTGCTGCTGATGCCCCGGAGGAAATTCCTACCTGCAGAAGAGAGAAAAAAATGTTGATCACCCTATTTTTGTAAAAGCCAGTAACCTTGAATAGCTGCGGCAGTGATAGTATGTTATGGTAAACAGTAGACTATATAGAAGATCATAATAAAGATATCTAAAATAGCCATAATCATACCAATAAACCCTCTTTCAAAGCAATCTTTCTCGAAGTTTCAACAGCTTCCGGACCTGTTACCTGGAAAATTATAGAAACAGATGGTTGATTACATATAGTCCATGTTTGGACTGAGGGAAATGGGAAAAGGAACGGAAACGAATGGATGATCACCACCTTTTCTCTTGTTCGGATGAAAAATAACAATTAGGAAAGGAAAGAGGGATGCTGAACAGCTCTCTATTCTCCTTAAAACTTCATTTTTTTTATTCATCAGAATTGGGAGAAGAGGAAGAGAAAGGACCGAGATTAAAAATTTTATAGAGGAATTTTCTGTCTTATCCTTACTTCCTAACTTGTAATTTTATCAATAAAATGTATTCTGATTATTTTCTTATAACTAACCCTTTTATTTCCCTTGTAAACTAAAGAAAACAAAATATCAAAGTAATTATTTCCTTTCCTTTTTCAGTTTTAAGTTATCCAAACAATGGAAATACTTCTCTTTTCACTTCCTTTATTTTTTTCTTTCTTTTACTTTCCTTAACTAGTTTTTACTCAAACATATTTTCTTTCTTGGAAAACAAACAGATAACTAGTTCATCTAGAAGTCAAACAGAAAAAATGTGTGTGTGTGTGTTTGTGTATTTAACAAGACATACAAATTACAATATTGATACCTTCATACTCAGAATCCAATGAAAACAGAAAAAAAACTTCAGCGCATAATGTTTAAAAGGAAATTATCAACAATATGAGTTTTAAGACTTACCTGAATAATTTCATCAATCTTATCAATATCTTCAAAAAATGGAACATAGCCTGGGCCTATGCCTTGAATCAAATGTGGACCTTTGACATGAAAACAGCATGAAATACTCCTAGTTAGGAACATTTTTACATGTAAAAGGATGTTGCTTACATGGTTTAATTGAATGTAAAGTGCAAAATTCAGTTGACTACAAGATCTGAAAGACATTGTTTAAGTTCCAAAAAAATCGGCTTCACCTAAAAATTAGAAAGAGTTCAACATCCTCTGAGAAATGAAAGAGGAAACTATAACTCACCTGGTTTTCCTCCACTTAGGATTGCACTTTCAACCGGTTCCACGCCAATCACCTAAGATAGAAACAAAAGAAGGCACCCTATTGATAAAAACATTCAGATCAATTCTTTCTTTTGTAAATGCTTGCGAACACACCTTAATATTCGGATTTTTCTCCTTGAGAAATTTCCCAACACCAGCTATTGTCCCAGCAGTTCCTATGCCTGCAACCACAGCATCAACTTTTCCTCCAGTGTCTCTCCATATTTCTGGACCAGTTGTGTCATAATGAATCTATAAGGAAAACAAACAAGTGATATGACTAGTTAACCTGCCCACCCATCTTCGTATACCCAAGATTGATAAAGTTGGTTAATACCTGTGGATTGGCAGGATTGTCATATTGCCTGAGCATAAAGCTGTCAGGGATATTACTTAGTAACTCCTCCGCCTTCCTAAGAACCTCCTCAAAGCCCTTATCTGGATCTGTGAGATAAACCTCAACTCCGAAGGCTCGGAGTACAATTTTCCTTTCAAGACTGGCACATGCTGGCATCGTGATGATAGACTTGTATCCCTTCGCTGCTGCAATGAGTCCCACCGAAATTCCAGTGTTTCCACTTGTAGGCTCAATGATGACAGTCTGTTCCAACATATCCAGAACCAGAGGAAGTTTTGTTAGCTTGATAAAAACATAGTTGAAGTTCAACTGTTAAAATCAATGATATTGACTATGAGGTCCTTCTAAATTTTCTAACACTCTATTTAATTTGATAAGTGATTAGTAAATATTCAACAACTAATAAGCTACGCAATTTATAGGTTCAAGCAAAAACATTATTGTAATCTTTTTGGTGTCTTACCTTGCCTGGAGTGATCAAGCCCCTTTCTTCTGCATCTTTGATCATACTATATCCAATTCTACACATTAAGAAATTAAAAGTATGAGTTAGCCTATGTATCTTTCTGATTATAAGATTTGCCTAAAGAAAATAAGAAATAAATTGTACACCTGTCTTTCACACTGTTGCCTGGCTCAAAAGACTCTAGCTTGGCAGCAATTCGTGCTAAGCAACCATCTACGACTCTGTTGAGATATACCATTGGGGTATTTCCTATCAACTGTATAGACCAACATAGAAACCAGTAAACGGCTAAGAACATGAATAAGATAATATTCAAGTATAACTACTATAAAAGAAGCTTTGTATTGGGGAATGAATTACTTCTGTAACATCTTTTTTAATTCGGCAAGTGTCCTCCATGCTATCTTTCTAGAAGAACTACAAGGAGCATAAGAGGTGAAAATTTAAAACCGTGTATGAATTACAAAAGACTGTTGACAGACATCTCAAAAAGAGAAATATACAGATGGAAATTTCTAGTTCTGTTAGATTTTGAGGAGTCAAAACCAAGCACTAAAGTTACATACATGGAAACATCTAAAATCCAAAGCATCTAGAGCCAACAACTGTAATAAAACATATGGCCAATCATCACCATGCAATCAGCAAAATGGCATCCTGCAAAATTGTAATCACAGACAGCTGTCTAATGTTACTCCTATCAATATCAGCAGAATATATATAGATAGACAGATTAAGTCCTCGTGAGATCATCAGATGTTAATATTTTACTAGCTAAATCAGTTGATACCCATGTGAAAAAAAAAAAAAAGCAAATTGAATCACCCCTTAAAGCTTATTTTCTTTCACCAAACCAATTGAAGATACCCTAAAAGAAGTACTTAGTCTGACAAAGCAACAAACACAAACTGAGCAAAAAACATAAAATGGAAAAGAATCAGTCCTCGAACCAACCAGCAGCGGAAAGTATCCGGGAATTAGAGTTAGATAACTAGACAACAAAGAATATTTATAGAAACTCTTATATCTATTCTCTATATCAAGAAACCAAGCAGTAGAACGACAAGAAGATAGTACCAGTCAGACTTTTAAATGCATGCTTAGCAGATAAGACTTATCTTGGATCAGAACAAAGAAGTCTTTGGAATTAACTATGGCATTGTTTACACTCTAATTTTTTGATACAAACATTGTTAACGTAATCTCCGCCTATCCATTTTCTTGGGTTTCTTGGTACAAGTTAGATTGAGCAACTGGACTTTAGCTGCTCTTGAAAAGCTTTTTGCGACTATAACAAGAGTGCTTCTTTTATTTCTTTCTACTTGATACTTCTATTAATGAACTGATTAAGTGTAAACATGAACGTTTGTTTTGTTATGAACTGGTTTTCATTTCGGCAAAATGACAAGATAATATTATCTAGTAACAGATGATACCTTTAAAAGTCAACACACAAAAATGTATGTATATATATGTGTATGCATATAAGCCAAAGTGTATTGGAGTTTTGTTTTCTTCGGTCCAATGTGGTTGAAGCCCCTGGCATAGTGCCAGGGCCGGTTCACATTGTGTTAAAATTGATACTGTTCTTGTACTTTTTTCATGTTGTGTATTTGACAGAATTTACATTACATTCTATTCAAATTTCTTTCATTCTGATTCAATTTTTTAAAAATTTATTTGATATCTATAAACTAATTATAATTTATACATTTGATATCTAATTAAATCAATTTTACAATTATAATATCAAATTCCAGTATGAAAAAAAAATTAATCATAAAAACACTAACTCGTATTGTGTTAATTCTAACATATAAATCCCGAGATTTCAGCGCGGTGATGAAGAAGATACCTCTTGATAGAGGATTTCCCGAGCAATGAGGACTTTCAGCAGGATGAATATAAGATTGTGAGCTTTCAGCGAGAAAGATTAGCCTCAAATTTCTGCAAACAGAACAGATTTCCCAAGCGAATAAAGTGGATCTTAATAGACTGGAAGCCAAGAGGAAGAAAAAAAAAAGAAGGAAGAGCTAACGGCCAAGAGAAAAGAGAAGAGAGTGGTCATCTTCCTCTCTCATCATTGACATTATCTACTTCCTCTTTTCGTAGGGAATCAGAAATTAACTTTGTTTTGCTTTGATTATCTCTCTCCTCAAGTTCTGCACTTTTTTCTCTTTTCTCTTGAAACAAAAAAAATTATGTTATTTTTCTTCTTATGAATTTGATTCTCGCTAGATTACTTTATACTTGTTTTCGCTAATAGTATATTTAATTTGCAGTTTGATCTATGGTATTAGACATACTTATCTTCCATTCTATAATTATAGATTTTATATCCTAACATGTTAAAAAATGAACTACAAAAATACCAACATGAATTAGATTAAAAGAAAAAAAACTAAGTTCGAATCAGAATGCTTCTTTTCATTTAACTTCGATTGCATTTGCATTATTTCTCAACATTAATCGCAATTAACAAAATCTTAAGAGTGAGCACGAATACCAGATCCGGTCCCTTTCAGAAGGAAAAGCTATCAAAAGATACAATTTAAGAAAGTCCATAAGCCGAGTACATGAGTTGTTTACAGCATATAATACAACTTTATGATAACCATTTGGACTAATATCTATCATCTTGAAAATGCATTGTGTTTTTTATGTCTGAATCACAGTGTTACACAAACACAAAGTTAGACCTTGCAAACTATCTGAAAGATAAGACTCAGTCAAAAGCCATAGTCTCCGCCTCGTGCCTTATTGAATCAAACAGCTGAGTAGACAGAAAAAGCTCTCCAGGACTGGTGAAAATCACCTGCAGCAAAGAAAAGACAGCAAAACAATGAGGAAACCTGGTGGAGTTGGATTGAAACAGCACATTTGACAGTTGTTTCTACAAAACTTGGATGTATATCCAAATTCTATCAGTAGATTGTCTTCTTCAAAGGCAAAGCATCTTTTAATTGGCACAGGAGTCATATTAGCAAAATTGATATTAGTAGTTCTATCTATCTTCTTAATGTCTTTGCTCAAATTGTTGGTGGGTATGGCAAAGAAGATCAAGTTCATTACTAAGAATTTCTTTCTGGGAGAATTCAAATGCAAATAGGAGGATTATCCCGTTTCATTATTAGGAGGATAAAAAAAAAATTAATTTACCGCTTTATTATTTAGTAAGGATATTAGACTTGTTAAAATACGACTACTGGTATTACTTTCCCATAAACAGATATTAATACGGATAAAAAATTTGTCATATAAATATTTTAAATAATTAATCAAACTCAATTATTTCAAAGAAACTAAAAGAAATTTTTAGAACACAAAGTACAAATGGTAGTTTCAGCTATTGGGTAACACACCTCAATTGTGTACTTCCATGTTTTCTGCCTCATGCCTAATTGAATCAAACAATGCTGTAGATAAATACCGCTCTGCGCAGCTGGGAAAAATTGCCTGTATAGAACAGAATAAATAGTGAAACTTAATGAGGTTCAATCTAAATTGTTTATGTAAATAATAGATTGAATGTTTTTAAAAAAGTAGTTCAAATATGATGCTTTATGCGATATTATGAGTGAACTATGACTGATCTATAAGCTTGCGTGTGGAGGCATGTTTGATGTAAAAATAGTAAATGGTTTCTCCCCATTACCTTGAGCTTCTGAAAAGATTAGTTTAGCTTTATGATTTTACACAAACGAAAACATGATAATGTGACACTAGTTTTTAATCATCAATTCATCATAAACTTTTAATTCGATCCATCTAGCCATGGAAATAATAGCGCCAAATATGCTTAAGCCACTAAACTTACAACAATGAGTTTTCCGGTATTTTCTGGTTTTTTAGCCAACCTTATTGCAGCAGCAGCTGCAGCTCCGGATGATATACCAACCTGCCAAACATATCAGATCAGACTTGAAACCTTGACTACAGGAGGGCCACTAACTGACCAAGAAGAAGGTAATAGAAACATAGATATTAAGTTTCGGAACAAAACTAGAAATTTTGTAGAATTTGTTTGCAAATGTACACTTAGTTCAATAAAAAGATTATAAAATCCATCATAAAATGATAAATTTATGAAATTTAGAACTTATTATTCCAATTCTACATAAAATTTTATATGTGATTAATTTTTATCATTTTCTATAAAAAAAATTACATCATTCCTTAGTTGAATTAAATGTAAATTTACACATGAATTCTACAACATTTCTATGCTTGTTTCAAACAAAGCCCTGAAAATGAAAAGTTAAAATGAACATGGAAAGATTTTATAAGCAATCGAAAATGTACCAGCAAACCCTCTTTCAAGGCAAGGAGCTTTGTAGTTTCAATGGCTTCCTCACTTGAGACCTGAGAAGTTACAGGAGCAGCAGACATCATCTAAAGGTATAATCTGAGCCCTGTGTTGGCATTTGCTATAGATCAAATATAGACTTTGCATGAAAAGACACTATGCGAGTATAAAATATTAAACAATCAAGAAGAAAAAAAATTAAAGAATGGAAAACATATGTAGCACAGTTATTATGACATACTCTATAATGGGATAGAATCCAAATTCAATGAAAAAAGTTAGAGACACAAAGATGTAAAGCTCATGCTAAAACCATAACCTCAATACGGTCAATTTCGCAAAACTTTGGACTTTTTTTTAAACATAAAGAAAGATATATGAGCTTATCCGCCATAGAGAAAGGGCATTCTCTTAGGTAATTAACCTTAACGGAATCAAGACATGTCATGATAAAAGAATATAAAATCACTTTGATCACATCATTTGTTGATAACAACATATGCTCTCAAACTCTCTCCCAATCTTCAGAACTATGATGTCTCTCTATGGGGATGTAAATATGTATCATTAGATTTCATTTGAATGAAATGGTAACGACAGACTTGTAAAGCCTAAGGGAAAATTAGCACTTCTCCCAAAATTGTTCTATGACTTACTTGCAGAACATCTTTTAGTATGTCAGCATCCAAAAGGGGAGGAATGATACCGGCACCAATTCCTTGAATCATATGCGGGCCTACAACATGTGCAGCATGCAGTGCATCATCAAATTAGGAACCATGAGCTTTCAGTTGCTCATGTTAGCTAGTATAAGGCAAAAATCAAATCTGCTATGGATCTTTTCAGCATTTGAACACACACTATGGCCATAGTCTTTGGAACAAAACCCAGCAAAGTGCAAATGTGAGTGGATTTCTTCCACTTGCATGCATTTACTTCCAAGATTGCATATCTATTGATACTAATAGGACTAAATTGAGTACAAATGTCAGGGGTCTTAGCTAGTTACTGTCAGAGGGATGCATATGTGAAAATCTGCATTGACAAAGTTACCATCAAAAGCAAAAGATTTTGCTTTCTTGTCAGGTAAAA
Source organism: Carica papaya (assembly GCF_000150535.2). Next base: position 571,273 of record NW_019014575.1, read on the forward strand.
ATGACTCTTCTTTTGGTTCAAGTGGAAGAGAAGAACTTAAGCAAAGCAGTTTCTTCTTTTAACAACTATAGCCTATGTTTGGTTTGAACTACTAACTTCGTAGAAAACAATATAAATGAATAAAGTTGAAACAAAAACAGTATTCTAATTTTCTTTTTACTTCAAGTTAGGTACAACCTTTTTTCCCATATAAGCAAGCAGGAATCAGGAATCTTGATCAAAAGAATTCAGTATGAGAATAAATATTAATATAGATAATGATCAAATTCTACATTTCACGAATATTCTAATCACGTGAACTTTAGAACGAAAAAGAAAAGAATATTATAGTAACATAAACTCAAAAAACCAAAAAAAAAATGGTATAACAATTAAGTGAAAGAATATGATAGAAATTGAATAAAAAATTAAGGGATGAACTAGTGTAACACTGAGTTCCCTTTTTTTTCACCCTACGTGCTAATTAAAAGGAGCAGACATCCCAGGGCTTGCATGCACAACCTTATAGAGAAAGATAGAAATACTAACCACCTAACTAAAGGGTGATTCTTGAAATATTTAGTTCTATCCACAATCACATAAATATTAGATGATTCCGTATCAAGGCAATGGAGTTGAACAAGAACACAAGAGAGCTAAGAAATGAAAGGAATGGCAACGCACCAGGCTTTCCTCCATTCAAGACAGCACTTTCTGCTGGTTCAACTCCATAAACCTATATGCAACCAAAAGAAAACACACTAGCAAATTAATACTGGAAGTATTTTGTTCTTGTGCAATCTGTCTGTCATGACATGTCCATGAAATGTGCAGAAAGTGCATCGTGTGTGCACAAAAACAAACAAGATAACCTCAATATCTTTGTTTTTCTCCTTAAGGAATTTCCCTGCACCAGTTACTGTACCACCAGTCCCTACTCCTGCAACCAGCACATCAACTTTCCCTCCTGAGTCTCTCCATATTTCTGGACCAGTGGTCTCATAATGGATCTAAAAGAATAATCATGTAATCATTTAACTCCGACAATCGCTTCCAAATGTCACAAATTTTCTGAGAGAACAATACCTTTGGATTGGTGAGATTTTCAAATTGCTGGAGCACATAACCATTGGGTGTGTGGCTTATTATCTCCTCGACCTTGTCCATACAACCTTTTAAGCCTTTTCTTGAATCTACCAGGTAGACCTCAGCTCCGAAAGCTCGGAGCAAAATTCTTCTTTCAATACTCATCTTTGAAGGCATTACAAGGATAACCTTGTAACCCTTGGCTGCAGCAAAGGATGCCAGTCCAATTCCCGTGTTACCAGCAGTAGGCTCGACGAGGATAGTCTTTTAGCCAATAGTATTCAATCATATGAGAAAGGAAGACAAATTTATTAATCCAACAAACTCTATAATTTTGAACATTTTTGTGGCAGATGTCCTCCTAAGACAAATATTAACTCTTTGATATGGGAAAACACTCTTGATCATCACTAAATTGCGAGATAAACTAACATCACCAAAGCTAGACTTTATGCATTAATAGTGCATTACATGCTGCATTGCATATCCACCAAAATGGCAACCCTTCCCCAATTTAACATGATGATCTAAGTTCTTTGGTGCGACAAGCAGAAACTCTTAGTGCTGACAGGAAATAAAGGGAGCAAAGTGAGTTGTGAATTATTGCAATAGCAAACTTTCCATTATGTACCTTCCCTGGTGTAATCAAGCCTTTATCTTCAGCATCTTGAATCATACTATATGCAATTCTGCATCCAAAATTTGGAAGTCAAAACCTCTAATTCCCAGGTAAAAGTTTGCTGAATGAACACTAATTGAGAGTTACGTACCTGTCTTTAACACTAGCACACGGTCCCATCATCTCCAACTTGGCAGCAATTCGTGCAACGCAACCCTCCACAACGTGATTGAGATACACCATTGGAGTATTGCCTATTAACTGCTCGAGCACAGTGAAGCGGAAGAAAGGGAGAAGAGGAAGTACGTAAATCATAAGCAAACTTACTGTCGTGCAACTGAAGATGTATAAGCCATCATAAAATATTTGAAAGCATGAAACATTACTGCAGTGACATCTTTCTTGATTTGGCAGTTGTCTTCCATATTATCTGCTTGGTATATCTGCACATTCATTAAAGAATAAAGTAATGGCTAATATTTGGTATATCTGGTTGTCAAAGACAAATTGCGTATATGGCCAAACCAGAGAGTGCTATAAGAAAGAAAAATGAGAATAAAGTACATTAGTCCAAATATGACTAATGACTCTAAACAGTGAGTATATCTCCAGATAATTTGAACGGCACAGAAAAACTTGGTGAAACAAAATAAAGGGACTAACGCTTAATTATTACCATGAGGTGACCTGGTTGACAAATTGTCAAATGTAATAGATGTGAAACAACTGAATTGAGTATCGATTATTCTAAAAGTTTAAGCTAATAAAATTGTCTAAATCTTGTTATTTATGATCTTACACTGGACAGGGCTACGATACTGGATGGAATAGGATAAAAATCTCCCTGTACTTCAAATTACCTTAGAATCTTGAGTCGGTAAACATAAGAAACTCTTCAATAAATCTAGAAAGAGATTCAACTTCCATTACTATAAGGGTACTGAACTTTTTTTCA
>NW_019014575.1:674860-686725 GCF_000150535.2 Carica papaya
TAAAATCTCTAAACTAGCTATCAGCTTTATAGACATCTAAATATAGGCTGTCCACATATTTATTTACCCCACACTACATACACTAATGTATAGAAATTGCTAATTCGATCGCCCATTAATTCTAAAAATGTGTGAGAGTATTTTTAGTAGTTTAACATTGATCGGATTTGCAGAAGATTCAAAAACCTTTGAGAAATGCGCCGACGAATACTTCGAGCTTCTCGATGTCGATAAAGACGGAGTGCTTTCAAAGAAAGAGATTCGAAACGGGTTAAACAGAATTGTGGCATTAGAATCGGAAGTGCAGACAGGAGAGGAGATCAATGAGGTTTACAACAATATTTTCGAGAGATTCGATAAAGAGAAAAAGGAGGGGATAAACCGCAAGGAGTTCGAGTCGCTAATGAAGGAGATCATGCTTGCAATGGCAAGAACTTTTGGCAAGTCTCCGGTGATAATGTTTGTTCATCAAGATGGATTTGTAATGAAGGCTGTTCAACATGAATTGGTCAAGAATGGTAGGAGTAAATAGTGAAAGAATTTGAGCATGGCATGGAAAGTAATTACAGTATATAACATGCAATTATATTTTGAAAATAATGTTAGTTCAATAAATAATATTTCTTGTTTTATCTCTATATGGTAGACAGTTATAATTAATATTAGTATATTTTCTTTTTATTTCAGAAAAATAAAATAAAATAACACGTGGGTATTACTTATATGTACATATAGATGGGGTTATATATGAACTAGATAAAATTGTTTTAGCAAATAAAATGGTTTTTGTGAGAAATATTGGATGTTATATAGGTGGGTAGAGATCATGATTATGATAAGATTTATTAATAATTAAAATGATAATAAAGTTTAATTTTCTTAATTATAATTATAAGATATTAATGCAGCTTTTGCAGACTTTTTTTAAGTGTCGAAATAATTAGACATGGAAAATGTTGCTGAACATTGCATGCTTCAGCAATGATGCTTCTGCAGCAGCGACATGGGCTCCAATTATAATTAATACCATATATATATATATATACCATACTCTATACATATACTCAAATATATATATATATATAAATCCAGCTAAAAGTCATCAATTATGTGAGAAAGCTATTCATACACATATATAATTCAACAATGTCCATAAGTATATTGGACTAAACAAATTCATGCTTGCAAGAGTGTCTCACACACACACACACACACACACCATACTGTATACATACACTCAAATATATAAATATATTTAGAAATCCAGCTAAAAATCATTAATTCTGTGAGGAAGCTGTTTATACACATATATAATCAATCAACAATGTCCATAAGTGTGTTGGACTGAACAAATTCAAGCATGCAAGAGTGTCACACACACACACACATATATATATGCAAACACACACGCACACGCATGTATACACAAACATACTACAAGTATATACATATGAAAAAGTAATTACCATAAAGTTTTTTGAAAAGTAAATAATCAAACTCTTTAGTATTGCTTGTACTAATGAGGAAACAAAGGAAAACCATGTTCGTTAAAGAACAGGAAAAAGGAAGGAAAGAAAAAAGAAAGCAATAAATGAAAAAGGAAAGTAAAAGAAGCCATTTTTAGGTACGAAGAAAATCAGTCACCCTCTAATTGCGACCGAGAGAGAAGCAAGAGTGCAAACCAGCTCATTTTGATTTATATATATATATACCTATTTATAGACAAAATAAAAGCATCGTCAAAGGCGCAAATCAAGGAAGATCAAATGTATATATACATATATATATACATATTATCATCATCCTCAAAAATTGAGTACATTTTTTTTTTTATGTGGATTAACTTTTGTCTTTTTGTTATCCAGCCTTTTTTCTTCTCTCTTTTGAAAATTTTAGAATTTATTTTTAATGTTAATAATATGTGTGTAACTATCTATTCATAAAATTAACAAGAAATTTAATAATTAAAATTATATTATTTCATTTAAAAATTATGAGTTTAAATATTTAATATTTATTTTATATATACAAAAATTTTAATTAAATTCATTCATTCATATAATTAACATACATTTGAAGATTATGAATCTAAATTTACGTAAAATTTATAATTTTATAAGATTATTATGAGTGATTAAATTATAATATTTAATTTAATAAATAATTCATTAATAAGTTACTAGAAATGAAGATATCAAGTTTTACATCATCCTCTTCCCTTATATATATCCCTATGACTAAAATAATAATAATAATAATAATAATAATGACATCATTTATTTTTCTTTTTTTGACCTTTGGTTAATGTTGTGATCCAACCCGATTTGCATTTTTCACTTCTTTTTATTTTCTTCAACGACTCAATTTCGGTTAAATAAATTATTATTATATATTCAAACACAACGTAAATGTTACTTTTAAATTAAAAACCATATATTCATATCAACACCTCATATATAAAACCCCACCACCTTCCCAAAACCTTACCCACTACTCTCTCTCTCTCTCTCTCTCTCTCTCTCTCTCTCTCTAGATATCAGAACTCAAAAGTTAAACGGTGTACTAAACTAGTTTCAGAGAGACTACGGGAGGTTGAAGACGACGATGATCCCAGCATGTTTCAGCCAACCAAACAGTCCCTCATCATCACCCAACTCACAACTCCCTTCTCAAAACCTCGTAACATGCATCTACCAAACCCTATTCCTCGACTCACCAACTCACCTCACACTCACCTGGTCTAAAACACCACTCTCCCATTCTCTCACCATCTACGCTGCAGACTCCTTCTCCATCACCATCTCCCTTAACCCTTCAAGCTTCTCCTTTTTCAGAACCCGACCCGCCTCCAAATCCATCTATCTTACCCACCACCAGCACTACAGCAAGATCAAGATCTACTGGGACTTCACTCGCGCCGTCTTCACCCACAACTCGGCCGAGCCCGACTCGTGCTTCTACGTCGCAGTTTCATGCAATGCCAAGCCGGAGTTCTTCCTCGGCGATCTCCAAGACGAGTTGAGTCGGAGGACCGGATTGGTTGTCCCCGCTCGGAAAATCGGCGAGCCAACTCTGCTGTCTCGGAGAGAGCATGTGTTTGGACGCAGGAGTTACGTGTCCCGGGCGGAGTTATTGGGGTCCAAACACGAGATAGGAATAGAGTGTAGCGGGGGAGCGTTGAAAGTAAAAGTGGATGGGGAGACGAGACTTGTTGTCAAAAGGCTGGCGTGGAAATTTAGGGGGAATCAGAGAATTTTTGTCGGGGGCACCGAGGTAGAATTTTTCTGGGACGTATTTAATTGGGTTCAAAATAACAATAAAAACAAGATTGACACAAGTAGTAATAGTTACGGAGTATTTATTTTTCAAATCGGAGATGGAGGGGTATGGCCGGAAATGGTAGGTCCGGAGAAAAAATTGATGAAGAAAAGCTTATCGGCATTGAAACCTAATAATGCATCTTCGTTGTCGTTGTCGTCATCGTCCCCGTCTGGCTCGAGTGTGTTGCAGTGGGCTGAGGAGAGCAGTGATGGTGGAAGGAGTTCATGTTCTTCATCAACTAGGTCTTGTGGGAGCAATGGAGGGTTCTCTTTGTTGTTGTATGCTTGGAGGAAGGATTAATTCAATAAGATTTTTTTTTTTTTAAAAATAATTTATTTGTTCTTCGATTATTTGGTTTAATATTCTTTATGGGGGTTTATGGATGCATTTGATGAGTTTTCTTTTTTGTAAATTTGTGGTGTATTATATCTCTTATATGTAAATAAATGCAACCATTTTTTCTTATGTTATAATGTGAAATTTCTTCAGGATATGATTGTTTCACTATTTGATTTAAGAAAATAATATGATTTTTTTAAAAGATAACAAAAAGTAATGCCTTAAAATTTTAAAATACCATATTCTAAATTAAATATAAAATTTTAAATAAAATACCATATCATATATATATATATATATATATACTGTCTTAGAGGGGTGTGGATAATCTAACTATCTTCTAAGACTAATCCTACGAAATTCCAATAAGCAAATGGTCTAACTAAGTTGCACGTATATCACAATTAAAACTTGTAATTTTTAGGGTATATGTAAATTATTTTAAAATATTTTCTATGTTCTTTTTTCTGTAACATATTTTATGTATTAGAATTTTCACAGTGCGGTTATATTGGTAGTGAATATTTATCTGATGTTCGAAACAATAACTTGTGCATGTAAAATTTATTTAGACTATATAAATGTTTATACAATGGGATAAAAATAAATTTTTTAAATAATTTTAAGTAAAATCGAAAGGTTACTTTTAAAATCTTATTAATTCTAGTAGATTTAAAATATATACTTTCAATTTCAATTGAAATTATTCTAAAACCTAATATTTAAATGAAAAAAGAGTATAAAAAAAGTTACGTATCAGAAAAGTTCAAAATGCTTACTCATTAGGCCCACAGCGAGAATGGCACAGGACAGCTGCCACAGTAACGAGGGAGGCAGCCGAGGCAACAGCCATGCGCTCAGATGTCACCAAACTCCAGCACTAGCGCCATCACCACCATCACCACCACCAGCACCTAGGATTCTCAGTAAACTATCAGTTGATAATAAAGGTCTGAGAATTTGCAGATATGTTAGTTGTCTTTTATGATTATGAAGATATGGACTTTCTGCGCCATAAAACTGAGGGACCAAAACATCACCAATCATAAAAATATATTCTAGTTCTTCTTCATCACTTGTTTATATATTTATGCTCCCCTGTAATCATTACCCTTGTATGCTTCACTCCTTTATAATCATACCTGCCTTTTCCTTTTCTCTTCCGGCCCATTCCTCTGATCAAGAAATAGAATTACAATTTCTTTTAAGTGAAAATTTATATATTTCATGTGACAGATATATATATTACTCATAATACAATGTTTATAATCTGAACATCTAAAAATACACAGTAATTTAGAATCTATAACCTTATATAAAAAGAGAAATGTATCAACTATTCCAAAAATAAATATTTTTTTTCACTTTTCTTCTGGTGGTTGCAACACAGTACTGCATAGAATTTAAGCAACTAAGGACGGTGGAGTATTTCCTGGCTAGTGTCGCAAAAGAAATGTGATTGATATGTTTTCTAAGATTCAAATTATTACTATTACCGAGCTACTAAAAATAGGTAACATAGGTAGACAAGTTACCGAACCAATAGAACTTGGATACCGGGAGGTTCCAAGTGTCTACAATAACTATCTTTCACATAGCGCAGCTAATTCTAGAAAGCACATAACATTTTTAGAAGAGACCTAAAACTTCCCTAGCAACAAGTTTCTTTACCGCTCTTTGCTGCTATTGCTCAATCAGTCCTTGAACTTTGGCTATATTTAGAATAAATCAATTTTATTTTTATAATTCATTTGAAAATCAACACTTATTTTGACTATGTGATAATTGAGGTTCTTCACAAAATGACACTTATTTTGGGAGGAATCTCCACATTCTCATAGTTAAAATGAGTTTATTTTTTTCATATAAAGTTTGTTTGTTCTAAACAAAGTCTTAGTTTATAAAAGTTTGTTTGTTCTAAACAAAGTCCTAGTTTATAATTTCTTAACTATGTCAAATTTATTGCACTTTGGAGAAAGACAAATGGAGGTTATTGCTTTTTATACCACAAACAAAAATGTGCAATTGGCTGATAACTCAATCTTTCATGGTAAATAGAGAAGGTAACTAACCTACTAACTATAACTACTTTCACTCGGTCCAGATGTAGATAAGGCCTTGCTTTCTGCAGCCTGGATTATTTGAATGGTGGCAACTAGCCAAATATGGATTATAGATTTCAAGGAAAGAGATGAATAATAGAGTAGCATTATCAGAACTGAACACTAACAATAGACTCAAAAATTCTGCATCGGGCAACTTTCATATTTCTAAACTTTTGGAGATTGACTTACTAATAATAAGCAGGCCTTCCAAAACTTGGGGTGAAAATCTGTCCAATTGCTTGCAATGCAGAAACATTCCAGCTCTCAGCATGCCTAACAATCTTTCAAAGTAACTGTTCAAACAACAGTAAATCATAGCATATAGCAGACCAAATGTAAAAATTGATGTAGCAAAAAGGATTTGTTCTTAATCTTACTTTGAACTTGCTGTCTAAATCGTAGACTGTCTTTCCATCAATAGAAATAAGAGGCCTCCATGGGAGTTTCAAGTAAGTTCTGCAAATTCAAGATCTAATTTAAACAAATGGATGAAAGCCGTTGGAAATTAGGATGGAAGAAAACAAAACTGCATGCTTGAATTTGTGACGTTCTGTTAAGTTAATATCCTGATAGAATAATCTCTAAGCAACTCTATTTTTGAGAGTGTTTGGAGATGGCAAATTGAATGGCAAAATAATTCCATTAGTTTCTTGGTAAAAGTGTAAGGCACCTTAATTTCCATGTTGCAAGCACGAAGCTTTTCTCAGAATCTATGCCCTGCACATCAGTTATGTTATTTAGTACTTCCATTATAATGAACATATCTTATAATTAGAGAGAGAAATTATCAGAGAAAAAGAGGAAAAAGTTGTTGTTCAATCACAGCCATTTGACAAGTATACACTAAATTCCAAATATTTAGAGAGCTGATAGTATCTTTTAGAGAAGAGCCAAAAGAAAGGGCAATGAGATAGAAATCTCTGCCTTGGAGCTCCTTCATGGTTTGGAGATGCAATGAATTAAAGTATCCAGTAGATTTCCAGGACTTAGATATCGTTTTATTGTTAATAAAACCTAAACCACAAGCCAGACTCATCCTTAGCCAACAACTACAACGAAATTAAACTTAATCGAAGGACCAACAAAATAATAAAGTAGTGAAGGATCAATGGTCCCAAATCCTTAAACTAACATAGAAGTTCCTTACTCAAATTTATTTTTTCATATTTTAACATATACCTTCTCATGTGCAAGTGGGGATTTCGATCTTAGTAGTGTTACTTAAACCTAAGAAAAGTTACAATTTTTGATAAGTGAGTAATCAATAGGATTGCAGAAAAAAAAAAAAAAGACAGATTTTTCATGTCTCAAATATCAAATAATGAACAAAAGAAATAGCGAGTAATAATGATAAGATTTGAACCCAGAATCTGTGTTTTATGACGATATGAGTAATCATATTACTGAGGATGTTGTATAAAAAGTTCAAAATAAGTATTTATAAAGCAGCCTATGACTACAAAAGTGGGTGTGCAACAAGAGCATCATGGAACCGTAACTCATAGGTCTGGCATCTAATATAGCTCTCACACTTTATGATCAATTTTTCAAAAACTTAATTGATAGGAAAGGTTCCAACATATTATTCATATACTCATATTATATCTTAACATCACTCGCTTCATTATTCTACAGAACTAAGGTTCACTAGCTCTAGGCTATACAATAAAGGATAGTAGGAGAATGATTGAGAAGAAAAAGCTGCAGTTAGGTGATACATAACATTGTAAATGATTCTTCTATGATATTTAATTTACATCCTGAAATTATATTGCCATAAGTCTTATTTCAAAAAAAAAAAGAAAAATATTGCCATAAGTCCACACCTACAATATGAAATAAAGGGAAGACTTGTTCAGAGCCAGGTCAAAGACCTGCTAGTGTTAGGACAAATAAACATGTGTTGCGTCAAATATGTATCCAGGAGGTAATAACTAAAGTTAGTGTCACCGGAAACAGCTCTCCAGAGAAAGAGACAAGGAAGCCTGGCTAGTAAGTAGTAACCATGATAGAAGAAGACAAACTCCTTTCACCTCTGTAACTAGTAGCAAGCTCATTTAACCTCGCCACCAAGCTCAATTTATCCAACTTTCCTCTCTTCTAGAAAGACCCTAAGTACTAAATTTTCTTTTCTATAACTGATGCTGCAAAATTTGCCGCAAGTGTCCATGCTGCACAAGTAGAATGAATACGAAACTATTGAAACTAAGCAAGAGGGCGGAGAAGCCTAAAAACAAATGAAACTCATAATTACCGACGTTCTTTATAAAAGAATTATCTTAATCATTAAAAAAAATTACGATAACTATAAGCTATCCAGGTAGTAGAGAACTTCAATTATAATTGGTGTAGAACTAAAAGGAGCTCTTTGTACAAGTAACTTGACATTCAAGCTATTGGTAAACTAGCTTGAATCCATGGGTTCTAATAGAGGGTTACCTGAAGATTCATTACTTGTATCTACTTTTGAAAGCAATAATTAAAAGAACAGGTAAAACTGCCTACATGCTGATTGAAATAGGCAGAGAACTGCTTGGAGAACTTCCACTAAATCTTCTTCCAAAATCTTGTTTTCTCCAAAATGCAACATTAGATATGAGCAAGACCTACATTTGTGTGGTTTTCATTAGATTCTTTCCCTATAGCCATGTTCGTGGGAGAATGCATAATTAATTAGCAAAACACGGTTGATGACATGCTGTTAAACAAATGGAAATCAAACAACAATAAAGAATGGCTACCTTCTTGATGTCTTGCAACCCAATAGATGGTTGGTCAAAAAAGGGAACAAGCAATCTTAAGTTGCGTGCATACAACTCTGTCCCTGAATAGTCAAAGACCATAATATAAATGGATCAAATCTCATGTGGTTGGTGAAACAAATGGCACAAATAAGTTAAAGAGAGAGGGGTACTGATCCAGGGAGACTCACTCAGATTGTTTCCGAAATACCTTGGAATCTAATAGTTGGATCTTCAAAGATGCAGTCTTCTGCATAAAGTGAAGAAGTGAAAATTCCTGTTTCCATTGAAACAAAAGTTGTATTATTGACATAATCAAGCTGCATAAACATTTGTGATCCAATTGGTGAAATGTTATTTACTCGTGCCCTGCACCACCCCACCCCAACCTCTTCCATATGCAATGTTGCAGGTAGATTGTATATTAGAACAAACTCAAACCTAGAATTGGAAGAAAAAAGAAAAACGAAGAATCTACATGATAAAATAAGGGATAAGATTTCCAAATTGAACAGGGAATTCAAAGGAAGTGAAAAACTATGAACATATGCAAATATATAGGATGTCTTTGATGGCATCTGGCATGTATGCATCTGTGACTTAAATCTGTCTGCTTAAAAGTATAACCTGTGTTTTATTTTTCTTAAGAAAAGAACGGCCTTGGAACCAAAAAATGCCAAGCAGTTACACAGATTCAAAATGAATCACACCTCGGCGAGAAGGCATTGCATTTTCGTTTATTTGAATGCAACAGTTGTGCGATAAAACTACCCAAAATTTCCTTTCTTCTCTCTTCAATTATTCTTTTCTTTTCTAGCAGTCTACAATTATGCCGGAAGTAACCTCTGGGAATTCCTTTAAGATTGCTGCCACGAATTTTCAGATTATTGTTTCACTAGAAATATTACCAAATCTTATCAATAAAATTAAGATGGTTGGGGCAACTAATACCATAAAGTATTCCCTCTACTGTAAATTATAACATGCAATTAACTAGATTGATAACCCTAAACTCTATTTGAGCCCTTGCCACATTGAACTTCTTAAGTGATACTTCATAATTTGTGGACAGGACCCCCCAAGTTGTTTACTACTATGACTAAAAAGAAGAGGTCAATAAAACAATAATGTCCTGGAAAAGTAGTAACTCGGGAATGATATGCCTCTGAATAACTAACCTTAATTTAACCAAGGTCTAAATCAGGAACCGACCGTATCATATATGAAAAGGGAATAAAAAAGGAGAGAAGTGAAGGAAACAAAACTAATGCAACATGTATACCTGTAACAAAATAAGCATTCTCATAATCAGACTTGAGAACCATTACCACGTCATCAACACCCGAAACTGAGATCTCCTCTTTCGGTCTAGAGCTCACTGCATCCAATCTACACCATACATTCAAGAAAACAAGAAATTAAGCTACTTAGGTCTTAGTTAGAAAATTTGAAGTATTAATACAATTGATAACAATATTAAACAATACAACTAAAAGCTCCTAAATAGCCCTAACTAGGCTTCTTCTATAATGAAATCCGGAAGATCTACACTGAAAAAAGTACAACACAAGAAAAAAAAAAAGTTCATGCTAATGAAATTGTTTTCTTCTTCCTATTTGTTTGGTTTCCCCTCACATTCCGATGAACCAAAAAAAAAAAAAAAAACTAAATAACCTAGCGTACCTGTCTCTTGCGGCTGAGGAAGAGGAGAAGAGCCTCAAAAGCTCAGTGACTCCGCTAACTGCAAATTTCAATATCTTTGGGGTTCTCTTATCCGGTGCAACCGAGCAGCATCGTACGCCATGAATCCTCTGCTTTAATTTTTAAAAAATAAAAAAGAAAATTAGAATTAATTCGAAGAAGAAGAAGAAGAACAGTGAACTGTGATTGATCGACGGATTATGAGAAATTCAAAAACTCTTCTTCGTGATTGAAATTTAAAACAATTACTTTAAGATTGATCGTTGTATTAAAACGCGCGTTAGAACTGATTCCCGCCATTTCCTAATTCTCTGACAGAACCTCCGCCGGCATCTTATCCTATTACCAAGCTAATCCATGCATGTCTTCCCGTGTACAATCATTAATACGTCGCCGTTTTCAAGTTGGAGAGTGATATTTGAAGAGATTTAAAAATCAATAAATTATTATTATTTATATAAATTAATTTAAATTGAATTAGCTATACAATTTTAAAATAATTAAGAAATAAAATAAAAATATCTGAGATTTTATGGGACACGGGGAGCTACAAATAAGATACCGTAAAGCTTCTAATGCGTACCAGTGAAGAAGGTGACACTTCACACTGTAACGCCTTCATCTTCTCTCGCTCAAACCGCCCAGCTTCCAAAACCACCACATCAAATTCTCCACCACCACCGCGGTCATGGCCGCTTCCGTCGAAGTTTCCGATCGGCCGCTGAAAATCGTGGCCGGAGCCGATTCTTTCGGGGAGGTTCTGAAGGACGCGATGGTTGCTCATCTCCGCTCCCTCGGCATAGAGGTGGAAGACCTCGGGACTACCTCTTACTACTGCGCCGGCGAGGAAGTCGGCCGCCGCGTATCCGCTGCCGCCTCGTCCGGCTCCGACACTCACGAGACGCGTGGCCTCCTCGCTTGCGGGACCGGCGTCGGTGTCGCCATCTTCGCTAACAAATTTCCCGGCGTCTATGCCGCCACCTGCCTCACCGTCGCGGAGGCACGCAATACTCGCTCAATCAACAACTGCAACGTTCTCGCTCTCTCCGGCATGGCCACCGATCGTGAATCCGCTGTTGATATCGTCACCGCCTGGCTGAATACTCCTTTCAAGTCTCCTTGCCCTGCATCAGACAACGAGCCCTGGAACCCTGAGATCTCGACTTTCTTCGACAATTCTCTGGCGGAGATGGCCAAAATCGGCGAGAAAGACAACGAAAAGAAACAGAATCAGCAATCTATTTGTTCACTCTGTTGCTTGGCTGGGAATCGGCAACTCAATCCTATTGACATAATGCCTGGTTGTTCGATGAAGATTGTCAAGGAAAGCCCTACGTCGGCGATCGTGAGATTCGAGGCGGGGAGTGTTGAGCCGGCGCACCACCACACTTTCGGTCACGACTTGGTGGTGTTGAAGGGGAAGAAGAGTGTTTGGAATCTGAGTAAGAAGGAGAGGTACGATCTTAGCTCTGGTGATTACTTGTTTACACCTGCAGGTGATGTGCATAGAGTGAAGTATTACGAGGAGACAGAATTCTTCATCACCTGGGAGGGCGGCTGGGACATTTTCCTCGACGAGGATCTTGAGGCTGCCAAGAAGGCTTTGGAGGAGGAGTTACGTGTTAATGGATTGGCTTAAGTTTAGGTGGGTATTGATG
>NW_019014575.1:688498-708893 GCF_000150535.2 Carica papaya
TAAATGCCGTTTATTGATTGTAAATATAAAATGAGATATTGGTATACGTGGTTGATTGTATATTGATGGAAATCTGTATGTGAAAGACTTATTAGGTACTCGAGAAAGGGCGGACGGGCCCGATACATAGAGAACTCTACCATGAACGTTACCTCAGTCGGACGGGGTTGGGAAGTCCTTTACCAGTAAGGTTTGGCAGATATGGTTCACCCTTATATTGGACAGGGTATCGAGGTGGTAGAATGTTTGGCGCCCATTACCGGAATGGGTATGGGAATGGCCGGTTAAATGTTTAATTAGTTATGGGGTTCACGAGTAGGGGGACATCCCTATGGACCTTTAGGGGTACTGGTAAGCGAGTAAAAAATAGAAAGTGATCGTCTCTTATTGTCTTATATGTGAAAATAAAAAAAAATATATGAATATGGATTTTCATATGTTGTTTTTCAAAAAACTTGTTACGTAAATACGAAATAAATAGTTTTTTTATATTAAATGAATTTACATTAAATTAAGGGTTCCATTAGTTGTTTTTCTGATTTTTTTTTATCAATCTTCAGTTTTCTATATCTGTGATTAGTGTGATATTCTTACTGGGATAGTGTAGCTCACCATTTTATTAATTATTCCATATCAAGAGGGCCAAAATCTAAATTTCGATCAACAAGAAGGTTGCGACTAGTTCACCACCCGAACTCTCTTCAAAAGCTAGTGAAGGTCGTTATAGGGTGCTTAATTATTCGCTTTTCGTTTATTTTTTTAATTTCTATTTATTCTTTTATAAAGGACATTCCTGCAATTCTATTTGACATTCTAAATTATTGTATAAGAAATATAAACCCTAACTCTATTATTCGCTTCCGCATTTAATTTATAAATTTATTTCTATTTAAATTCCAGACTATTACATATTGTGTAGTGGAGCATGTACTTCCATTATTTAGCAGCATTGTCTTGAAGTATCATATATAGAGACAATTCTGAGCCAATTTGTTGTCAACCTTGTCTCCATGACTTAAATTAGTTCTGTCACCAACTGAAATTGTTAAGCCATTAGGCAACAATAGATAGACAGAGTGAACCAATATATATAAATCATTACAGGATATTGTACTTGTTTGATATAAGATCTATGATTTCGTTTCCGACAATGCACCAACATTATAGTCATTAGGCACTTTTACCTTCTTAGATAGGATGCCTCGATATATATATGTAAGTCATTACATGATATCGTATTTGTTTGATTTCATGTCAGATTACCTTAAGTTCACCATTACTATGTATTTTGCTTATAGATTGGATGACAAAGGGATCAATTTTCCTAAGCCATTTAAGATTTTGGACAAATGATATATTTTATTCATGACACTTCTTAAGGCTCAAAAGAAGGACAATGCAGCTACTACAATATCCAGGTTTTTTTTTTTTCCTTTTCTCGGAGGGAGAGATTGGAACCTAAGTTGCCAAATCTCTCTAAAAGGATAGATAAGAAGGAGAGTAACTTGCCATATCTTAGTCTAATCCACAGCTTGTAACTCATCTGCTTCTTTTCTATTAACATTTTTGTTCCCATTTTTTCTCTTGGGAATGATCTTTCTCCATTCTTTTCCAGAGAATAGAAGGCAATGAGATCTAAGAATTCCTGCAACTATCTAGGTTTTCTTCTCGTACTTGTAGTAATATAGAAATATGCAACTTTTATAATATGTTTGCTCAAGACTGTGTATGCATATATTATTATATAATAAACAATAAATTAATATGCCATGCAAATATAATATATGTTCATAGTTGTTCTGAACTTGTCTTTTTCTGCATGTAATGAAACTGAATTAAATGGAGATATAGAAAAGAAACCAATTCTGTGTAATGCCCAAGTTTAAATTTAATGTGAATTAAGTTAATTTAAATGTATTTTTTTTTTAATTTTTAATTTTAATTTAGAGTAAAAATGAAGTAAATTTGATGGAGAATGAAATTGAAAATAATTTTGGAAAAAAATAGTAAAAATTTGGGTTCTGTGGGTATTTTTGAAAGAAAAATCGAAAACCGGAAGTCGAAATATAATTTAGAAAAGTTTTGTCACGTAGGATGCCCTGTCAGCAGTCCCGACAAATCAGGACGCATCGCGTGACAACGGGCGCTGACGCGGTGCCACGCGGGTGATCCACGTGCCCTCGATCGAACGACTCATATCCATTCCTGCGTGCACGGACGGCCCGGATGCATTTTCTCCCCAAACGCGACTGGACGGTTAGATTTAAACACGATCGGACGGTTCAGATTAGATCGCGATGAACGGTTCAGATTCACTCCCTATTTAATCGCGATCAGACAGTTCAAATCAAACGCGATTGACGGTCCAGATTAAAAGAAGACAAGTATAAATAATCCTCTTCACACCAAACCCTAACCCTAGCCGCAAGTCGCCCTCACCGGAGAAGAAGACCCAGTCGTCGCCGCACCGGAGCCCTTTTCGATCGTCAAAAAAGGTTAAAAAAATTTCTTTGCTCGGAATTCAATTTTAAACACCTCTATGACCAAATTGGAGTAAAAGGACTGCCCAATTGGTCAGAAACTGCCGGCAAAGTCCGGCGGCGCCACCGCAGGGAATTTCATAAAATGCCTATGATGAGGCATTTTTCGATTTTCATTCGGTGTAATTTTTCTACCATTGTGATCACCATTTCCTTCTCTACATGTTGACTAGAGCAAAACAGCCAATCGCAATTTGAGCTGGAAGAGCCGCAGCACCAGAGAGCCCCACCGCCGGTGAATTGTAATTTTTTTTTATTTTTTCGACCAACTGAGGCCCCTTAACGTGTTTTCTCGTAGGGATCTATACAAAATCAGCTGAAAACAACTGACACGAGGCGGACCGTCGCCGAAGCACGACAGAACCGCCGTGCTGGAATTTCAGAATTGGCCAAAATTGGACCCTGGGGTTGATTTTGAGTTTTTTGGGACATTTGTAGGTACTTATAGTGCATTTTAATTTCCGAAAAAAAATTCAGGGAACCTGGGGACCGCCAGTAGGCGCAGTCAACAGTTTAGCCTTTCGGACATCAAATTGAGTAAGAATTTCTCACCCTATCTTTTGTTATGGAATTGAAGTTTAATTTTAAATAATATGGTATTTCGTAAAACTTATAAAATATCTATAATTAATTGCGGGTTACTAACAGAGTCAAAACCGGAAATTGATTTCTGTTGATTTATTTTATAGTATTAAATGCATGATAGTATCTGATTTATTGCTTTTATGGTTTGAATGCATGTATTGTTGTCTTATGTGACTACTGTTAAATTGAAAAACCGAGATATGATTGCATTCCCTTATGCATGTTTGTTTATTTATGTGATTAAGATTGATTTAGAAAATGGAGACTAAAGGAAAACGGAAAAATTGTGTGATTAAGTGAATGAATGAAACGACAGCCTTACTGGATATCTTAAGAGATGGTAAACGGACCGGGTATAATAAGGAACCTTACCGTGAACGTTGTCTCATACCAAACGGGGTATCAAGACTTGGTAATTTGGCATTTATACCGGATGGAGTATGGGAACTGCCCGTTTCACCCTGATACTGGACGGGGTATTGAGGTTTAATGATTTGGCACTCATACCAGACGGGATGTGGAGACGGCCCTTTAATTGAGAATGTTGAAGGAAATGGTTTACGCGTAGCGGGAATATCCCTATGAACCCCCATGAATATCAGTTGGCTGATAAAATGAAAGGTTATTGTTTGATTTATTGAATATGGATTTATAATGTGTACCTGAATTGCATATGAAATCATAATAAGTGTCATGTTTTTGTCTTTATATGTAACGACCCCGGAAATTTAAAATGAAATATGTGTATTAAAAATGTCAAATGCGGAAGCGAAGTCAAAATTTCGATTAACATCCCTTACACTAAAACCAAAAACATGCTCAAAATATAAAAGATCAAACTAACTAAAAGAGAGACTCGAAAGTAAAAGCTTTGAATATGACTATGGAGTCTTTAGGCGTCCCCTTCGTCGTCTTCATGCGGGACGGGCTCGGGAACAATGTCTTCTTGATCTGAAATGATTAAATAAAGGATAAGCTACACTAGCCCAGTAAAGACATCACGATATCTCACCGTCACGGAGGTAAAGGTGGGTAGAAAACACAAAAAGACCAATGGAGCATGATTTACAACAAATCCTTTTATTAATAATAAAACATTTACCATCCACTTACCTCGGTGAAATTCATAAAACGATATACGAAAGCAATAACATTATCATCATCATGAAATCATATAAACTGCATAACATAATACTTATCACGCCTTTTGTAATTCAATCATTACACAACATATTTTCCTCATTTACTAGCCTACTAGTATCCATGGGGATCCATAGGGGTCCCGCTACCCGTTACCCTTAACACTTGTAATCAGATTCCAGGACCGTCCCCATAACCCGTCCGGTATGAGCGCCAAAACTATAAACCTCAATACCCCTCCGGTATGAGGGTGAAACGGGTCGTCCCCATACCCCGTCCGGTATTGGCGCCAAAACACATAGGGTCTCCATACCCCGTCCGGTATGAGAGACCACAATCCCGGTAGGGTTCCCTACGGACCCGGTCCGTCCACCATCTCCCAGGATATCTAGTCAGGCTGACCACATTATACAATTATCAATCCACATAATCTTTCATTCTCCTTTTCCTCAGTCAGCATCATCAATTCACATACAAACAAGCAAAACAGTAATTTATGCCAAACAGACAACATACAGCATCGGTATCTCAGTCATTCAACCCATAATCAATAAAACAGTAAAATATGTACACGAAACTATGAAATGAAAACATCAGACCTCATACTGCATTTAAAACTGTAAAATAGGTCAAATAACAGTTAACCGACAAACACACTAGACTCGGGCTCCATTAGCGACCTTAAGCAATTTCACACATTCGTTGATTCAAGAAATACCGTTTTATCATTATTGAACTTTAATACCGTGATAGGAAATAGGGTGAGGGGTCTTACTCATTTCGGGGTCCGAACACGGCTTCACAATGCGCCTACAGGTTGTCCCTAATTTTCCCTAAATTTTTTTCGGGGAACTGAAACGCACTACGGTACCTGCACGTGTTCCAAAAAATCCCAAATTAGGCCCAAGGCCCCTTTTTGGCCAATATCGCAATTCCGGCACGGCGGCTCCGGCGTGCTCCGGCGACGGTGCCGCCGCTTGCGGCGGCGATTCACCTCGGGTTGGCCGTTTTCGGCCGTTTCCGGCCGAATTCGGCCACACTTGCATCAGTCCCTGCGATAAAACAACCCTAGGGCCCTCGGGGGGCCAAAAAATTACGGAAAACCGAAGCTTACCGGCGGCGGTGCTCTCGGGTGCGGCGGCTCTCCGGTGAGGTTCGTGTTTTGGTGATTCAGCTCCGATCAACCTGTAGAGAAAAGAATGGTGATCACGGTGATATAAAAATTGCATCAAACGGAGGCCGGGAAGGGCCTCATCGGAGGCAAAAACCGAGGAGGGGCACGGCGGCGCCGCTGGGTTTCGGCCGTGTTTTCCGGCCGTTTGGCCGGGATTTTGGCTCTGATTTGACCACAGGGGAAATCAGCGTGGAAAAATGAGTCGGGGGTATGAAATTTACCTCGATCGGCGGTCGGAAATCTCCCCGGTGTGGCGGCGGGTGGCGGCAGCCGGCTTCTCCGGCGAGGGCAGGCGGCTAGGGTTTTTGTGGTCAGGTGTGGGGGTTCTATTTATACCCTTTTGCCTTTTGATCTCAGCCGTTCATTTTGATTTAATATAGGCCGTCCGTTTTTTATTGAATCTAGGTCGTCCGTGCGATTGCATCTGGGCCGTCCGTGCGCACGCTTGATCTGAGCCATCCGATCGCGCGTACGCGGATCGCCAACGTGGCCCGTCCCCAGTCGACGTGGTCTTACCACGTGGCAGGTCCTGGTTGGTCAGGACTGCTGACGTGGCTGCTGACGTGGCACTCTTTTAAAAAAAAAACTTAATAAAAATAATTAATAATAAAATAACAAAATTTCCCAATTTTCCGGGCGTTACATTATAGGTTGCTTTTATAAATCTCGCTGCAGTAAGTGAATAGTAAATAGTTTTATTATTAAGAAATGTATTTGTTTAATTAAGTGCTCCATTAGTTGTTTTGATTTTATACCAACCTTCATTTCTGTATCGGTGAGTATCGTGATATTCTTATTGGGGTAGTATAGCTCATCCCTTATTTAATCATTTCAAATCAAGAGAATCAGGATTCAGAACTCGATCCACAAGAAGGTTGCAAATAAGATACCAATTTTATTTATTTTTTTATTTTTTTATATTTCCTTCAAAAAGTTAATTCTCATAGCACTATTTAGGGCTTTAAGTTTATGTATAAGGAATGTAAATCTTAACTATTTATTTCGCTTCCGTATTTAAGTTATAATTTATTTCCTTAAGCATTCTGGGGTCATTACACCCTGTGTTTTAGAAAGATTATTCGCTTATTTTTAATGGTTATGAAGTTTTTCCCCAAAGGTTTACAATTATTGAGGGCACTATCTTTTCGAATTAATATTCTTTACTTTTAATTAAGATAATTTATATGCATAATTTTTAAGATAAAATTAAGGAAATTAAAAAAAAAACATTACTCATTTTTTAAATATAATTTTTATTTTCTGTATTTCAGAAATTTCTAATTTCCAAATATCTCCATTTCTGAAATTTTAGAGACTGTTCTTTGATATTAAAGCAATATAGTTCCTTTTGATGAGCTCAATTAATAAAATCCCACATTTATTAGAAATTGTCAATTATTTCATTTGTAATTTGGAAGTAGCCAGCATTTGCCCTAACACATATACATATATTGATGATCTCCAAGATCCATTGTACAACAAATATGACAATTACATGATATATTTTATATTCTCTTCACTAATTTCAGTATACATAACATATTGAACAATGATGGAAATCTAGATGTTCCAAGAATTTCTTTGAGGTTGCTTTGCTCAAAGCTTGAAGAATCAATTTTGAAGCATCATACAACACTCAACTCATCAGGAATATTTGCAGGCTTTGTTTGTTCTAGAGACTCAATCATTTGGAGTTTTTTCCGCATCGCCAGCAAATCTTCCCCCGCGTCACATATATAGGCCGAAGCTTGTCTCCCCGACAATGTTGCACCTTCCATACTGTCTATGTAGTCCTGTTCACGGTAGATAAGCATATACTTGAATTGGTTGAGAGTTGAGACATGCCAATCTATCGATTGATCATTTTGCAACTCGGAAACACAGAATATCGGGGAGAATTTTGACATATCCATGTACCAGGCAGTAGTATTATGGAGTGTAGAAGTGTAGTAAAAGAAAAAGTACATACCTGTTTTGTATATGAGCCGGCAAGGAAGAAATTATTTACAGGCGTCTTCTGATCCGGTCTGAATGGATCTTTACCGGGTGCTTCGCGGTATAAGGATTGCCCAATTTTGACAACAGATGACCAGATAACTTCTAAGCCTTGTGATGAAGGGAACAAGGTCAAAACCTGGTAAAACAGAAACTATGAGAACAAGCTCGCGTTTGGTTCAATTTTCATTCGAGAATTAGAACTAGAATTGATCAGAAATTAAATGAGAATCGAACAAAATGCAAACACAGCATCCTGTAAAAGAGCGAATATGTAAATAAATCAAGAATGGGTTATACAAACTCAGTATAACCCATTTCGTATAGAATTTGTTCCGACTAAAGTGTTTCTCTTCCTAGCTTCCGTGAAATTACTTATGAAATGGGAAAGTTTTCTTTTGAAGCCACTAACCTGTTCTGCAACTCTTCTTACAATTTCATCATTTGGTAAGGACATGTATGGATCGCCTGGTGTCAGAACACATCTGAAAAAGACGATAAATGAATTCTGTAACTATGATCGAAAATGAAAAGCAAACACAGACACATAACTTTGAAATAAGGGAAAGAATATTATCAGTTGATGCTCATTGCCTTTTTTCTTCGAATGCACAAAATAACGAAGTTCAAATAATAAAAACAGTGCCAAATTCCGTTCTTACTGGAGAAGTGAACCTTGTCCCTCAATGTAGTAATCTTCCGGAGAAGCAAGAGCTAGGTCAGCAAAGCAGGAGAAATCGGCATCTGGTGTGTAAAGAAGGTTATCGAGTCCTGCAGCTCGCTTCAACTGCCTACACGTCATAAATACAGTATTCATGAATTCTTTTAAATCGGAAATTAAAAAAAAAAAAAGGAACACGTGCCTCAATCAATATTTTTGAAAAGATAGGTATGGGACATTTTTAATAGTAGTTTCAGGAAAGGGAATGACCTTGATCGCTCTAGATCCTGCAACTCCGTGACCCAACCATTATACCTAAGTTGCACCGTGATTACAGGCACTCCAACAAGCTCATAAATATTATCAAAAAATTTTAATTCCCTCCATTCGGATGGAAGTAATCTTTTAATTCCCGGAACATCACAAGCTGCCACGGAAAATAGGAGTAAAAGTTATTATCCTGAGTAACTAGAAACCTATAGAAACAAAAGACAAGAGTTAACCTCAAACCTGCTACATAAGCATCAGCTTTCACAATTTTCTTGTTAGTAGCCTGAATAAGATGGAAGAATCAAGCATTAAAAATTACGGGAATCAAACAATCAAATCCACCTATATAGGAACACACAAAATGAGCTCTCGAGAACATGAAAAATGTTATCAGCAAATGTAAATTCCCCTTGAGATCCTTTGATCGAAAATGATTAATGGAACTAACTAACAATTCTGATATAAAGCTTTTAACAGTTACGAGAAGTCAGTAGTTCCAATAACCCAGAATCGTCTTTAAATGCACGAACGATAATTTAGTTTCTGATCCAAAGTGAGTAACACGGAAAGTAATTTACTTTGGAAATGGCAAGTCCGGTGACACGTATTTGCCCATCTGCAGATCTATCATAGAGAATCTTTCTGCATCCCCACCTAAGATGAAACCTGTTCTAGCGAAGAGAGAATAAAAAATAATTAAAAATAATTTTAATAAATGACAGAAATAATATCAATAAAATTCTAAATAACAATTGCAGCTGTCTAACCCGGTATTATGAAAGGTTACCTGCCTCCTCTATCTGTGATGTATTTTTTAATGGGGCCACTCAAGTAAACATCTGGTGAACCTTTGAGCATCCGCAGCAGGGAAGCCTCGGTCTTAGTGGCAAACAATGAGAATATAGTGAGCATACAACGAGCACTGATGTTATCACAGTCGATGAACCCAAGGGCGTATGCAACAGGATCCCACATTCTCTGGATACTCGTTCGAGTGCCACCTTTGGATATAAACCAATCCGAGAAGCTTATCTATAGGTAATAAATTACGTCAAATAAAGCTCTCTAGATGTAAAATGTTTTAGATGGACGAACATTAAAAAAGAGAAAAAAAAAATATGACTTTATTATAAATAAGTGATGAATCTTAAGATATTTTGTTCTTACACTATCTAAATTTCGTATGTCAACCATTGCTCCATCTGGATCAACAAGAGCCTTCACGACTGGACTTAGTGCAAGAGCCAGAGCATTCCTTGCTTTATCGTAAGTCTGCACTTAAATCATATTATGAATAAGAAAGTTCCAATGGAACAAGAAGCCTCCCTATTGACTCGTTCAGCTCTAACATGAATCTTAAAGAAGACAGAAAAATCTGCCTTTGTTTTCCATGCAGAGAATAATGTCCAAAATATATAATCTACTGCGGGCGATGCAAGACACTATGTACCACTCAAAACAAGAATACTTCACAGATGTGTGAGGACAATGAAAACAATAAGCAAAACAGCTCAGTATAACCAGAATAGCGCATATACTTATAAGCATTACCTTAAGCTGATTTGTAGCCAAAAATGCACGAATCCCGTGTAATGGTGCTCCAATTGGAAAACGAAAATCAAGTTCTGCAAAGAAAAAAAAAGTTCAGAATCGAGCAATGAGCTGGTTTACCTCATGTTCATATTCTTCGCAAGAATACTACAGCTGGAAGAAAATTACTTCCAAACAAATTTGCTAGAAGGTGATGTCGACTAATAAAGATGCTACTATAATGACAACTTTTTATCATGTAAGATAGCATCAGATTTGAATCGTACCCCCAATTTCACCCCTTTCGTTTACAAATGTGTGGGTGTGATCCTTCACAAGTAGATTTTTATCCGCCCCTACCTATTCAAGGGAAATATATCAGAGATTATGTTCCGTCTTAGGGAATATATACCAAGAATTCAACTTGTGAAGTCAAATTTCCAAATATCATATGAAGAGGATAATAATTCTATGTTGGCCGCTGGCAGCCACAAGTCTTGTCCAATCAAGCAAAACCTTTTAACTATATAAAGTTCCGCAATTTCATCGATATGATGAGACCACATTTGAAAATACCATATTAATACATTCTACATTGCAAGTTGAGATATACTGCATACTTCAAACATCATCTCGTGGAAAATTAAGCAAGAGCAGCACTGTAAATTTTATATCAGCTGTATCGTAAGGTTGGATGCATAAAGGCCCCATTTTGGTAGAGCATCATTTTTTGTCATAACAGGATAAATCAAATCGTCATAATATTGGAGGATTTATCAAAAAAAATCAGCAGTCTTGCAAAAGCAGAGACAGAGAGAGATTGAGTTAACTTCATTCCACATAGTTCCTATAGGCCTTTCACGTAGCATGAGCAACATTTGTATCATTAATTAATCTTTAACTTAATTTTTTACTGCATGAACGAAAGGATTGTTTAAGAAATTTCAGCTCAGCAACATATAAGGGAAGGACAGGACAAACAAACTAATTGAGTGCCCAGCTCAAAGGTAAAAGGAAGATCAGTCGTGAATAAAAGAGAAGTTATGGAAATATATACCAGATGGAAATCTAGTCAATTAGAAAACAGTTCACTAATTCATAGACTTGAATTCTTATTTCAAGATCTAAAGTCAAAAAGCTTCTTCTTTTAAAAAGCTTACTGAATCCATATAGAAGTCATATGGTATATATTCCATGGTGACAAAAAGGCAGAAGTTACAAAGAAGCACAAGAAGAGATAATCAAGATAGCAAGCCCTTGTCTTTGGAAGTACCAAACCAGTTTTCACATCAAGCTTCTAAATGTACTCTTCAATTCAGTTATGTCATTTTCAAGAGATAAAGAAACTAAAATTACTGACATGTGAAATCACAAGAATTGAGAAGCTTTTCTCACCTTTTTCATCAAACGAAAGAGATTATTGTAGCAACCAAAGAAAACATGTAGCCCCATTTCAATGTGGTTTCCACGTTTATCAACAAAGGAACCTACTTTGCCACCAATAAAAGACCTACAGTCGTATATATCCACCTGAAAGTAGCCAAAACATCCATTTAATTACAGCGATTGCCTGAAAATACAATGATGCAAATTAACTTCCAAATCGAACAACTGTCAAACCTATTTACTTTATAAATCTACCCTTTTTCTACATATCAGGGCATCAAAACAATCATGTACTTCAAATAATATGTGAACACTGAAAGTAAGACAAGACACCTCATGGCCCTGATCCAATAACTCTACTGCAGTTGACATGCCTGCAAGCCCGGCTCCAACAATAGCGACTTTTAACTTTGGTCCCCTATAATGTTCAGGTTCTGGAGGAAACAAACCCTTCGGAGCTGGAAAGTATACCACCAAAAACATTTATAGGTGTGAGGAAAGGCAATACCTCCAACTAGTAAAATATTCAACACAATCAACAAAGCCAAGTGTATCTTACAATTAAGCAAGTAATACCCGGAAAAGAATACTGCTTTCCATAATTTATTTACATTATATAATCAAATATGTTGCTTGCATCAGTTTATTAAGTAGAAGCTTTCTGTGCTGCATTATTCTGGTATGGCTTGAGATTAGGAAACTGATAGGAACATAACCTTCTATTCTCTAACAGGTTGTTCGCCAGAAGAGAGAATCATCTGTTAATTCCATCTTAAGCAGATGTTAATGGGTCAAGTTAACTTACTATTTTTTTTTAAATCCTCACTGTCCAATTTCTTCTATCTCAGTTGTATCATTATAAGCTCTTCAATATAGATAAGGTCTACAATATCACCTCATTTCTAAGCTAGCTCCCTAACTTTCAGAACGTAAATTTAGTTGAAAATTTTACCACATTTATATTCACCAGAGATTCCTTTCAAGCTCATCTACGAGGATTGAAAAAAAATCAGAAACGACAACCAAAAAAATCTCCAATCAAACCTTTAAAATCCCCTAAAAGCCAACAAAAGCAAGAATACCCAGAATCCAAAAAACTCAGAAAAGAAAGTCTTGCAAAGGAAAAAACACAAATTAAAGCTGAAAAGGTGGAAAAATTACCATTAACGCTCATGTCAGAAACATTAGTCTCGAGGGAGTCGAGGGAAGACCGAACACAGACCCTCTGTTGCTTCACCTGAGCCGCCAACGAGCGCAGCCCAGCAACCGAAGTTGCAGCAAAAAGAACAGATGAAGCCATAGACACACAAAAACTAAATACCCACTAAAAACCAAATCAAATTTCAGAGAAAAGTAGAGCTCTTTTTCACTCTATCTAACAATCCAAGAAAAACCCGAGTGTCAAAACCGAAGGACTTGATTGTATCATTAGTAAAAATGAAAATTTTGGAAGAAAAGGGTCAAGGAGAAGGTATCTAGAGAGAAAGAGATGCTGAGAGATTGAGATTTGTCAGCAAACAAGGCTCTTGAGATTCCTCTTGTTTTCTTTAAAAAATAAAAAAAAGGAAAGAGCTTTGGATTTGGATTTGCCTTTGGAGGTTATTGCAGTTGGCAACAAGATTGGATTATTTTAATTTTTATCTAACATACAATTTTCTGCACTAAGAACTGAAAGTGGACAAGAAATGTTAGTGACCCATTTCATTGCCACTATCTATAATGGCTTAATGCATACCAACCATTCCTAAAGAACCAAAGGGTATTCTAAAGAGGTATCCTAAAGGAGTTTCTATTTACTAAAAAAAGAAAAAAAAAATGGTATTCAAAGAGTTTTCTGTTTTTTTTTTTTTGATTTATTATCATCATCTTTTGTATTTTTATAAGATTTATTTAAAAATTTATATTTAATAAGTTTAGAGAGAGTTTTTAAGTATAAATTAAAATATTTATTAACCACAATAAATTTAAAAATTTATATTAAACTATACAAGACTATTGTTTTACTATTTCTAATCGAATTTCTAACATTTCTACTTAAATTTAGTATTAATTACTAAATAAATTCTATAAAAATAATAAACAACGAAGGTTACAACTCTCGTTCGTCATAAAATATATCTCTTCGACATCTATTTTATATATATTCTAAAAGTTTGATCATTATATTTTTTTGATAATTTGAGGAAGATATGCTAGAATTTATGTTAAATTCAATCTTAGGAAAGCCCTCCACTCAAATTTCACCACAACAATCAGAATTTATTGTGAGTATGATGAAGTGCTTATATGTTTTAATTATAGTTGTTAAGGTAATTTTTAGTACGAAAAAGAGATAATTTTTACTAACAACATAGTAGGGTGATCTAATTATTAAAAATTTTATATTTTTTTTAAATGTCATGAATTTGAAATTTATCAATGATATAAAATTTATCACTCTACGAATATAAATGAACAGTTTATAATATTTGATTTAATAAAATCAAAACCTTAACTTATTAATGTGTTGACTAAATTGAATTTTATCCAACGAGTCATGACATATTCAAACGAAATGAATATTTTATTGTAACTTTTTTTTTCCGTTGAAATAACAACAATAAATTTTCTCCGCTTCGGTAGCCTAAGTGAGCTATTATATATGAGTAAGTAAGAGGTAACATGGTCTTGGTTGTGCTAGTATCAAACATTTGCATTAGAAGCAAATAATAAATGTTTAAATAACATGAAACTCACCATAAATGGAGTGGTAAAATGAATCTCTAAACCACCTGGTGCTTTTAAATGGATCGATTTTATAACATGTTTAAAATACTTGTGAGATCATCTATAATGGTTCATTCTTCAAGTAATTCTGTGTCTGAATCTCTTATTGTGTGAACAAATCATGTCAAAATTTGCCTAAATTTTTCTAACCAGATATAAATACAAATTAGATAACTGAGTATAGCATATAGAAGTGTAAAGAGCATTGTGCCGTTTTATCCAAAATTTGACGAGTCGAATTCGTCCGCTACCCAACTCGGCTTGTAAGGAAACAGTGTCCACTAATCCAAGTACAAGAATCCTGTATGCATAGCTGAGAGAAGTTCAAATGGGTTTTTACAGAATCTGCCAAAGCAATTTCTACACATTCTTGGTGTTGGCAAGACAAAAAGCTAGTGTAAAAACCGTTGTACCCACCACCAAACACTTTAGCTTCTTCGAAAAAATACTACTACTAGAAGTGCCTTCTTTCAGAGGTCATTCCCATGTAGTCGAAAGCAGAGAGATGTTAGCTGGGAAAACAGCAAAAGGAGCAGCAAAGCTAGAAATTAATTTAAAGAAAAAAACGGATTCAAAATCTAAGAGGTTTAGCTCTTATAAAGCCATTCTTTGAAAGAAGCCTGTCCACAGTCAGCCCAGGGGACCCTCCAGCAACCCAATTTTTGAACTCTTTTGGTCGAAGATGAAGAAAACAAGCGATCCCCTTCATAAAGGTATCTGTAATGTATTTTTATGTAGATTTTCAGAGGCCTGAGATTGAGTAATAGATCATTCATTCCGGTACTGGCATGCAGAGTTGTAACTATACATTTGATGCTGTAGCAAGGCCTCCATATCTGTTCAAATGCCAGATGCTGAAAAAAAATTAAAGAGAAAGACTATCTGGTTAGTTGCTATTTTTGGGTAAAAATGAAGTAAAGATTCAAGCTTACAAATAAATCATCTTGGATAGAATACTGACAGTGAACAGAGTATATTATATAACTGAGCAGAGGACAACCAAGATGACCAGAACAACAACTGCTCCAAGAATTATGCAGATGGCCTGACCGGCTCTCCAGAGAAAACTCCTACAGATACCATTACTACATTGCTTTGCCTGCCAATGCACATAAAAATAGATTGAGAAAGAAATGATAGTGAAGACTTAACTAGTAGATTGTTGGCCAAAAGTTCGAATGACATACGCCCTGGCTTGAGGTTGGGTCATCTGGCTGCATTAGGGAAGGACATCATGGGGACTGTCACAAGCCTGACCAGCACAGTTTCAACAACAATATATTATCTAATTATGAAAACTTACAACAAGAGGTTTGAGCAGCTCAGGGTCATCATTCGAAAATAAACTTTTCATTTGATCTGCATCAAAACACAAACCGCAAAAATAAGAATCAAATTTTAGAAATTTATTGCCTAATAAATACTTGTTATTGCTTTATATGTTGCATATTCATGTGCATTTGAATACGTTTTACCATGTTTGCATGACGAGAAGAAGAAGAGATTTTCTAAGTGTTTCTTTTGTTTGAAGGGCAATGAATCCTCTGATCATCTTTCTTCTGGTTATACAGAAGTTGAAAGGTTGTGGGATTTACCTCCCAACTTCAATGGTTAGTGATTTGGTTGTGTTAACAAGGCGCTTGTCTCTCTCATCTCCAAAGCAATCTTTTGGTTATGGAGAAAAAATTGGAAAGTTCTCGAGGGCATTTATGCTTCGTTTGTTACAACTAGAGACCACTGGTTCCACACTTTTCTCCTTTTGTTTTAAGGACAATATTTTTCTTGATAGAGAAGATCACAGAGAAAGACCTTGGAAACCTTATAAATATTTTGTCCAATACTTTTGTGTAATTTGCCATGGGTAACACCATCTTCGTACCTTTCGAATGAAAGTCTTTTTCTTTCGACTTCCTATTGGGATGTCCACTATGGATAAATCACTCAAATGTGAATCAAAGAATTCATCACTAATGTAGTTACGACCTTAAGTAGATCTTCATGCTATGGAATCCCCCCACTTGGCAGCAAAAAAACAGTTAAGCCTCTAAAGCCTGTTTTGCCAACCAGTTAGAGGTGTTGAGAAAGAAATAATGGTAGAACTAGCACTGTCAGCATCAGTTGTCTTACTTCAGCTAACCCAAGCCTCATATTCCAAGCACTAAGTAATTATTCCCGGTCTAATTAGATGCTTTCATCTGCCTATCTGTAACTGATGCACAAGGTGGGCTGGAAAGAGGATGGATGAACGTGAGCTTGTATGATAACTAGGTGTTAGTTATAGGACGGTTTACTGCTCTGAGTTGCTTGAAACTAAACAATACTAATTATGATTCAAATAATTTTGATAGAGCAGCTTCTTGGATAAATTCAATAAAAGACAAATGATAAAATTGAAGGGGTGGGCTAGCCACAAGAACCCAAAAACGTATGCAAATAGATCGACGCACCATATTACTTTCTCCTCTGCTAAGAGTATCTTCTCACAAACGTCAGAAAGGATTCAAAAGTAAAATTGCAGTAAATAATGCATCCTTCACCAGAGATATTAGATTGTACCTTCATAATGGCTGTTGGAATTTATATTGGTTCCTTTGGTGATTGGAACAGCTGAGCCTCCTGGCCTGCATAGATTTAGGGATCCAAATGAGTGACTTTTTGGTTCTATTATCTTTTACATTGTTTAATTCATGTATATATGAGCCCCATTATTTGATAAATGAGATAGTGATTGATGTCGTATGGTAGAGGCTCCCTACTGAATGATTTTTTCAATTGGAATCAACACTAGATATACGGAATTGTGAAAAGAAAAGAAAAGGGCTAGATAACTGAATTATACGGTTTACGCCCAAGGAAATACAATTAGTAACCCCAATGCAGCATTCATATGAAGAAACATTAAAAAGAAACATTTTATTTCTTCGAAATGGGTTATTTCTTACTTAAAAATTAACTTCATAGCAGTCAAACACTTTACTTGCTTTGAGTCCTCCTGTTACATGTGGCTTTCAAGGAGAAATGAACACGAGAAGATCTTTACCTGTTTTGTGATGGCAGTGCATATAGGCTGAGAGCCACTGCCCTTGTTCTCAGCTGGATATCGGAGAGCATTTTCCATCGGTATCCCAAATCTTCTTCAGTTCTGCAAATTCACTGCAGGAACACGTTACCATACAACTAAACCGGCATAAGGAATCTCAAACAAATGCATATAATATAAAACCAAATAGACGAATCAGAAATCAAAACACCACCCACTACAATCTACTAAAAGGGATTACGAACTATTTTAGGTTGAGCTTCGTTCAAATTTCAGTTATATAGAATATATAAGCGAATTAAAAAATCCGGATGAGTAGCATTCTAATTCGAAGTTAAATTCTATATTTATATTTAACTCAAGTTAGGTGTTTTCTTGTGATTCTTGCGTTGACAAGTGGAAGTAAAAACATATCATTAGGGAACGGATGAAATGACGAGTTTAACTTACAAACCAAAATAAAAAATGGGTAACTTTCAGGTACCAGATGATTAATATTTAAGAGTTAAAAGAAGATAGAACTGAACTCAACAAAAAACACAACTTAAATGCTAGCCATTCATTATACAGCCAAACAACTTGCTCAGCTTCAATCCAAAAAGGCAAAATCTTTAGTCTGATTGTTCATTTCAATAATATATGAAAGTCGAAACAAATTTGAATAGATTCCAACTTCCAAGAGATGATTGAACTAAATATTAGAATCAATTTTTCGTTTGACGGATTGCAACTGAGAAGTTACAGAAAACATTAAGAACATCGAAGGAGGAATTTATACAAACACCTGAAGAATATGATAACTAATACCACCAGAAGTCAATTACAACTATCTATGCAAAATATCACAGCCTCCGCAACTGAACTCAGATATATAAACGGTAAAATCCAAAATCAAAATCAACAAAAATTGAAGAAGCTCAAAACAAGTTCCCCGCATACATAGAACTCCTCCATGGCTCCATCTGGTTAAGGCAAAATCTCCCAGCAAGCAACCTCCATAACCAAACCCAGATACATAAAGAGTAAAATCCAGAACCCAATCCGACCAAAACTTAGCAAACACAGAACAAAATACCACATACCCATATAGTAAATCTCCTAATCCCAGATCCCCATTGAATCATTTCATCCACAAAAGAACAAGAAAACTGAAGAGAAAAAGGAAAGAAGGAACATACAAGATGGGTTTTGAAGGTGGGTTATGAAGAAAGGGCTTCGAGCCGATCGAGCTTGACTCCAACTTCCACAAGCTTGGATCGACCAATCTCCATACTCTGGTTCTTGATTTTCGTTTCTAAATCTTCCAACGCTGTTAATGCTTCTTGGGCCTCTCTCATCCACGAATCCACCGCTAAACAACCATACATCTCTCCCCGATTTCAGCACGCAGATATGAAAATCAAGCTCTGAACTTTTAACACTCATTGGCTCTTGACCATTAAATTTCTTTTGAAATACACTCTTGTGGAGTCTTCAAGCAAGAGTATCTCCATTAATGTGATCGTAAAACAGATGGGGATCAAGTACCCAGCTATGTTGAAGATGATATTTCCATAGATTCTCTGTTTGGGTTGATGTTTTAAGAATTTGTGGACTGGAATTTTTTCATATCTTCCTTACAATCTTCTAAAATGGCTAGTAAATTAATGATGGTAATTACCAAACCATTCAAGTTCATGTTTTAAGCATTCTATCTTTTGGCATTGAATGCAAAAATTGAGACTTTTTTTTTTTTTCCTAAGATTTCATAATTTTATTCAGTAAATTGACTCTTAAAAGTAGAAAAAAAAAAAGAAAGTAAATTGAAAAAATGAATGCTAAAATTGAGGGAAATTTTTGTAAAGAGAATAATAAAAGGCATTAAAAGTGAAAAAAAAAAAGTATAAAACTTAAAAGTGTGGCAAGAGAAAGTTTTACAAAGCTGAAATTCTCTTCATAATTACATTTCTTTTTTTTTTTTATCTTATTGTGTGGCATGAATCTTTTCACTACACTCATTATGTTCCAATTTCTCTCTCTCTCTCTCTCTCTATACATGTATGTATGTATATATATATATATATTAAAAGATAAGCCAATTACAAGGGTTTTTTTTGGTTGTTTCTTCCAATTGTTTGATAAAATCATATATCAAAGTATATTATACCCTTTTAATTTTTTAATAAGTTTATCTTAAAAACTTACAATATTTTATGTGAGTTACCGAAAATGTCAACTTTATGTAGACTCATTCGATATCTTTGTATTCAAAAATTAACAAATTCAACTTTGCATTATTCGTAAAATTTCGAATCTTCTTTTCTGATCATTCGATAATTTACATAAATACAAGTTTCAGCCTTTAAAGATCTAAAAATTATTTCAAAAAATAATCTATTTTTTTTAATGAGTTATTGGTTTTATAACAAAAAAAAATATAGGGTTTTGTCACCTTTCCAAACTATATGTATATGTATGTATAATATCAATGGTAATTGTGAAGCTAAGATGGACATAGGACATATGGGATGTGACCAAAAAAATAAATAAATAAATAATAATTGGAAAAGCAAAGAGGGTTTTACAAGCAAAGCATATGTTAGATGTGCATGATTGATTTATTTAATAATGTACCATAATAATACATACATACATACATACATATATATATATATATATGTAATGGGTCCATATAAGCTAATTAATTAAATTAAAATTTTAATTATAAGAATAAATTAATTGAAACTTTGGACCTATGATTGCACTTATGTCGGTCCAATTATGGACCATATACCATTATAAATATTATATACGTTATGTGTATATATATATATATATATAAGAGAAATGGAGACCGTGACTTGTTACATTACTTGTCCCATGCCTAAAACTCAATGGGTTTCAAATGCTTGTAAATAATTTATTTATTTATTTATTTATATTCAAAATAATTATCGAAATTTTTTTAAGAATTATTAATTAAATTATTGTATTATTTTAAAATAAAAATATTTTTCTTAATTTTTTTATATAATAAAAATAATTAATATTTTTATGTAATTAAAATAATAAATAAATAAATAAATAATGGGCTTTATTATAGGCCCAATTGGGGAGCCAAAAATTAGGCCGTAACGCATGCCAACAATCGTTGCGGACAACTGCACGTGAACACCACGTCTTGATTCTCCAATAAAGTTAAAGAATAAATATTTTTTTTTTTCAAACGCAATCATTGCGCGTGTCCCGCACTTTCCAAATTTGTACCACAATAATTATCTGCTTAAATGTTTTGAAGGTCCTCTTTGGGACCAAATTACTTTTTCCAA
>NW_019014575.1:740496-768602 GCF_000150535.2 Carica papaya
TTGTTCTCTATCGCCTCACCCTCCTTGAAGCCGATTTTCTCAAACATGTTATTCGTCAATCTTGTCAGACTCCAAAATGCACGATGAGGCCATTGAATTGTTCAACTTGATGATGAAAGATGGTATTTTTACTTCTTTTGATTCGCTCATTGTGTTAGTTGATTCGTTGGTTTCTTCACGTCAGTTTGATAAGGCCCTTGAGCTGTTCTCGAAGATTGTCGAGTCCGGTTTCAGGCCGAACAAAGTCATGTTTGGAAAAGCCGTACAAGCGGCGGTGAAGCTGGGTGACTTGAAAAGGGCTACTGAATTACTTGATAGTATGAAGAAGGAAAAAGTTAGTCCTACTGTGTTTGTTTATAACGTGATCATTGGCGGGTTGTGTAAGGAGAAGAGAATGGAGGATGCAGAGAAGCTGTATGATGAAATGATCAAGAGAAAGTTAGTGGCTACTCAGGTTACTTATAATACTCTGATTGATGGGTATTGCAAAGTTGGAGACTTGGAAGAAGCTTTTAATGTGAGAGAACGTATGAAAAAAGAAAATGTGGAACCAAATCTTGTTACCTTTAATTCATTGCTTAATGGTCTTTGTAAAGCAAGAAGGATGGAGGATGCAAAGAGAGTGTTGCAAGAAATGGAAGGTTATGGCTTTGTGCATGATAAGTTTACATATTGTATATTGTTTGATGGGTTTTCAAGGAATGGTGATGGTGATGCTGCAATGAGTTTGTACGAGAAAGCAGTCGACAAAGGGGTAAAAATTGATCGGTACACGTGTAGCATTTTGTTGAATGCATTGTGCAAAGAAGGGAAGATCGAGAAGGCGGAAGAGATTTTAAGAAAAGAAATGGAAAACGGGCTTGTTCCGAATATGGTTCTATACAACACAATTGTCAGTGGATATTGTCAAAAGGGTGACATATCTTCAGCCATTTCGACAATGCAAGAGATGGAAGATAGGGGATTGAGGCCTGATAGCATTACTTTTAATTCCTTGGTCAACAAGTTTTGCCAAATGAAAGAGATGAGCAAGGTGGAAGAGTGGATAAAGGAGATGAGGGAGAAGGGTGTTTCTCCAACGGTAGAGACATATAACATCTTAATTGATGGTTACGGGCAAATCTGTCAATTCGATAGGTGTTTTCAGATTCTTGATGAAATGGAAAGCAAAGGGATAATGCCTAATGTTGTCAGCTATGGTTCTCTCATAAATTGTTTATGCAAAGATGGTAAGCTTCTTGAAGCTGAAATACTACTCAGAGATATGATGGAAAGAGGAGTTTTGCCAAATGCACAGATATATAATATGCTCATTGATGGTAATTGTAATGTGGGGAAGTTGGAAGCAGCTTTTAGGTTTTTTGATGATATGCAGAAAAGTGAACCAGGTCCAAGCCTTGTAACATATAATGCACTCATTAACGGCCTCTGCAAGAAAGCAAGGGTAGTGGAAGCCGAAGACTTGCTTCTTCAAATCAAAAGTAAAGGTCTTAGTCCTGATGTGATAACATATAACTCCTTAATATCTGGATACTCCTATTCAGGAAACATACAGAAATGTGTGGAATTGTACAAAAATATGAAAAACTTGGGTATTAAACCAACTTTGAAAACATATCATCCTTTGATTACTGTATGTGCAAAGGAAGGAACAGAGCTTGTAGAGAGATTATTCCATGAAATGTTAGAGATGCATTTAGCTCCTGATCGAGTTGTATATAATGCACTCATTTACTGCTATGTAGAGCATGGGAATGTTGAGAAGGCATTCACTTTGTACCGTGATATGGTAGATCAGGGAATTCAGACAGATAAGATGACATACAATAGCTTGATTTTAGGGCAGTTTAGGGTGAGAAATT
The DNA here is from genome assembly GCF_000150535.2 of Carica papaya. Next base: position 742,359 of record NW_019014575.1, read on the forward strand.
TGTCGGAAGTTGAGAATTTGGTTAGGGATATGAAGGCTAATGGATTGGGTCCCAAAGCTGATACATACCAGATACTGGTTAGGGGATACTGTGAGCTGAAAGATTTCAGTGGAGCATATTCTTGGTACAGAGAAATGTTTGAGAATGGAATCAAGCTAACCTTCAGTATTTGCAAAGAACTTATCACCGGCCTTAGAGAGGAGGGAAGATTGGTAGAGGCCCAGATTGTTTGCTCAGAAATGAGCAGCAAAGGAATGGAAGACTTGAGCTTGAATGAAAGTTTCTCTGCTGCGGCCAAAACGTAAACAGAGAGATATAGCATCATTAAGCTCTCAACGATCATGGTTTTCAAGACATGACACTACAGCACTCGATGTTTCGATTGAAAGGGAATTATGTAGAGGAGCTGTCTCGAGCTCTCTTCTTCAGTTTGCCTTATGGGATAAGGTAGCTTAGCTTCTAAATCACATATACCTTACTCAGACTAACATTTCAGATTTAGGAGTATGTCAGTTGCATTATAAGAATTCACTTTCTTTACAGCTCTCCGGTTCCACAAATTTACTATCTTCTTATTCTGAAAATATGGGGAGAAGCAAGAGATGAAGCTCACAGCCGGGACGAGTACAGAGAAAAGTTTGGAGGGATTATGGTAGACTTTTTTGATTCCTTGGAGAACTTTACCATCTGTTTGCTAGCAGCAGCAATTTGTGATTCAGAACATTGTCAGCCCAATGTTCTGAATCCATCTTGGCTTTTGTATGAAATTGGTGCGCAGAAGTTGAAAATAATTTACCTTTTTGGCAGAATCCGTTTACATTAATGCTGGTATAATCACATTTTAATTTAGTCATTACATTTTTATTAAAATAAATAAATTTTATAAAATTCCAAAATTTAAAATATGAAATTAAATAAAAAGATTCATTCAAAATGAATTATATAAGGATTTGTGGCAATTAATTTCAAATTTCATAAAAATTAGTAAAATTTAGAAATAAATTTCATATTTTTTAAGAAGACTCAAAATACCCTCTCTTTATCTCACTCTGAGTCAACTGAAAATTCAAACTTTCACTAAAGTTAATATATTTTTAATATATAAATAACTCTTATATTTAAGAATTTAATAAAAATAAAATATATTTAAACCACTCTAAACGTAAATGTTTCTGCAACACCCCAAATTAGGCACAATGAGGTAGAAGAAAGAGCACATGCACTCTAAATTACGAAAAACACTGTGCAAGATGACATTCTTTTAAAAATTTTGCATAATATGATCCAACGGGAAAAGAGCAAGATTGAAGTTCTTGAAGGAAAAACCAGACTGAATGATTAATTACTTTCACTCATCAGAAACCAGGAGAAAATTGGGGCAGATATGACAAACTTCCTTCTATCTCCCCAATCTGTTATTAGGTAAGCAATTTCGGAAAAGCTTAAAGATGCTGAGCAACTATGCACGATGAACAGCTGAAACTTAAACTCATCGAGGGAAATTGAACCAAACTAAGTCACACTAACAAAGCTTCATACCATGTTACCTTAAAAACTTTTAGGCCTTTATCTGGGATATTCTCTAGCCTAAATACCAGATCTCTTAACTGGAAGTTTTCATATAAGAAGAAATAAAGAGGAATGAGTTCAAAATTGCAGACAACCGAACCAAAATCTGAAGATACAGGAAGAATCTATTTTGCAGTATTGTCTACCTGAGTTACTCTGTCAAGAGCATGAGTCCAGTCTCACTAGTACTTATTATCACCCCAAGAAGGATCCAACAAGCTTCTACTAATGAAAGAATGGATGATATTGGTACATCGGAGACAAAAAGAAGTAACAAGCTAATGGAAAGCGAATTATATCTGACATTATGCAGGAGGAAGAATCTTATCTCACATCACCGGCTTACCACTGGTGTATGATGGGTAATACAATATGTTAATGACCTCAAGGAACCGATAAGAATATGTTAACTGTAAAAATAATCGTGAAGGAAAATAAAGCACATGAGGGAAAGATTAGTTTTTCTCATTTCAATGTACTAAAATCTCAAGCATTTGCAAAATTTAAACTACTTGACGAAGAGTTGCAGATGAGCCCTTTTCCATTTGGACGTAGTGGGCAATCGTGAGAATATCTAATCAATGGCAAAGAAGTTATGATGAAATCCTCAAACTTCTGAAGGTAGAAGCAAGCTGAGGAAGTTTTTCAGGAGCTTTTTGCTTGTAGTGCTTCTCCAATGCCTTTGTCACAAGAGATTGCAGCTCTGGGCATTCTTTATCTTCCTTGTTCCGGTTGTTGGAAAGCTGTGCAATGGCAGAGGTACACTGAATAACAGGAATAGCGCTTTTTCTTAGTCATAAAAACTCATTATCCGTAAAAAAGAAAAAGGCTATAGAGAAAACAGAACTCCAAATATTAGGTACTAAGCAAAAGAATGGATGAATTCAAACAAGCAGATCTTTCTGAGAGAGAGAAAGAGCTCACCAAGCATATACCAAAAAGTGCTCTGGTATTCTTGCCCCCAGTCAGGTCTATGGCGGATGCATAATATTTCTTGGCTGTCAGAAGATTTTCTAGTCCACCAAGAGTATAGAGCACCTATCAACCAGAGGCAGAAAAAACCATTTATTGGTCACACTGAGTCTATAGCTCAAGTTATACTTACAGTTACCAGTTATGTTTTTCCCTTGCTTTTTTTTTCTTTAAAACAAACAAACTATAGGTCAAGTTAATTACATTATACTATGTCCTCATGCCATGACAAATATTTTAACTATGTCACTATCAGAAAGTAATGCTAGATAAAACATTGATTCGCTGACATCAGAAGAATTGTCAAAATAATATAGAAGCAAGCCCTTCAAAGTAGTATTCATGATTTTAAATTCTAATGTAATACTGACAAGTGATCACTAGTAATTGCATAAAATACTTTGCAAACATGAAAAAGCAGCTTGTCATAAATGACTTTGAAGCCTTTATGTAACCTTCAAATGGTTGTTTCGCTTGTTGGACCAAAACCTTTGGTCTTGTTGTACAGGGAACTTCTGGTTATGACATTGTCCACTAGTGCAACATGGGGCAGAATTTAACCAACAATGACTAATCTAGCCATATTCTCTTTGGGAGAGTGGAATATCTACTTGTTTACTGCTCGAGAAAACTAATGGACAAGGAAGCCTACTTCTAACTTCTCACATCAATAAAATATAGTTCATGCTTGTCTGTGAGTACACAAAAAATCAAAGTAGCACTTCGCTGAAACATGCAGAAACTAATTGCGAGAAATAAAGAATGCACTTACATCAGCATATGCAAGGTGATGAAGTGGAATTGTGGGCTCAGCCAGTATAAGCTCCTCATAGCAGAATAATGCTTGTTTGTACCTAATTTTATACACAGAAAAGTGAGATCAGGATTTATAGATGGGAATGGCAATTTCTTCCACAATAATTTCATAAAAGAAGTGCAAAAAAACCTCACATTTGCAAGGAAACATATATTTCAGCAAGCTCTCTCCATGCATCATGGTCCGCCATAAATCTAAAAAAATGTTGTGATAGAGTCAAAACAAATCAGTCATATTCCAATATCTACATATAAAAAGAAACAGTAACTTTTTCCTTTAAGAAAAAGTTTGCAGTATTACATTTCAAGGTACTTATTGAGCCATTCAATGGCCCCTGGGAGATTGCCCTGTGCCTTTGCCATAGCTACCCTCCTTTTATGTATTACCTGCATTGGAAATGGAGATTGATTAGACATACACAACCATTTCTGGTTTTAGAGAAACATTTATCTTTGTCAAATAAGATAGACAGAAAAAATGAAAAGTATCTTCTTCATGAAAAAATGATCACAGAATTTACTTGATCAAGCGGATTATCCTCCAAGAGAGTCGAGTATGCTTTTTCAGCCTCTATCCAGGATCCCTTTGCTTCAAGCAATATTGCCTCGAGCTTGCCTGATGCATGTGAAACAAAAATACAAGGGCATCATATCAAACGTTGGCAGTGCATAGCATCCATGACATCTTCCTAAATATTTTGGAAGCAGATAAATATCAAAACATCAGCTGTTAATTCTGTATATACGAGTGAAGAAAAGAAAAAAAAAGGACTACCTCTCTTTTATCTTTTCTTTTCATTTTCTTTTTCTTAGGAGTGGAGAAGAGAGGGACAGAGATAGATGTAAGAAGTGAGAAAAAAAGGTTGCAATGACAAATTTTTCATTGATGGATGACTGATCAGTCCATTGAACTAATAAACAGAAATATGGACTCCTTTCCATTTGGCTGTAACTGGTAATAGCAAAAAAGTCAGTTTGCTTGCTAATTGACAGGTCTATATTTGTTTTTAAGTGATTGCTGATTATGTACTTTCTTCTTTTCATAAAATATTTTCAGAATTGCATCACTTAAAAGAGAGTTTAAGTTTTTGAAGAATAAAGCTCTAAGCCACTAAAAGCTAGACAATTAGAGTTTTCTGAGTAAATTTTTTGAGCAAAAAGGAAATGAGGATGATGTTTTGGAAGAAGCTTCTAAATGGGCATGGAAGTTATTAATATATGAAGGTAGAATTTGGGAGGAATGAAAATGACTCACTTGTCCATCATATATAACACATACAAGCTTACTTTTACTAGAAGTTCCCATAAATATTCATATAGGGATATATATTTTCTATTTTAGTTTATGCGAACTTACCAACTCTTTTACTCTCAGGGAATTCCTTCCGCAAAACCTTTATGGAATCCTGCAAAAGCATTGCAAAGTCCAAACTAATTCATAATATTATCTCATATCAAATATCAACTAATAAAAAAGTATCAATAGCTGTTTGGCGTTTACCAAATAAGCAGATATTGACTGAACATATCCATATTTCAGGCAAAGAATAAATGAGTCAGACCTCACATAAGACTGAAGTAGATTCCAAAAATTAACACATAGGAAATAAGTTTCAGATATAAGATTTTCTCAAGCCATATGCAAACAAATTTATAAAAAAATGCGTGGATTTTCTTCAAATTCAACAGGAAAGATTACAGAAATTAAAAAAGTAAAAAATTACAGCCATGAAACAACAATCTGTCAAGAATTATAAGATTCCTGACAACCACACACTAGATTCAATAGATAGGATATCATTCTAATTTCATTGATAAAAAGTGATAAAGGAAAAAAGTAAAAATGCAAGTGAGGGAGAGTGAGAAACGGAGAAGAGATTCTCGGCACATGCTCATTACAGTAATCGTGTAAGATGAACAATTCCAAAAGATTATAGCAGAATGACAAACACATACCTTTGCAACATCAAGACACTGGCAGTCCATAGCTGCAACGGCTACCTGCTCATATAGAGTCCATTCTGCATAAAAACATTTGAACTAGTTAGCTGCAAAAAATACATCATTACCTCCGACTATGAAGTTACAGAAGCAACTTCCAACTAGCTGATAAGTATCTTTTGCCATTGCAGCAGTTTTAAGCACAAATTAGAAGAATCATTTTGTTTTGAGAGGAAAAATAGAGAAGGTGTATTTAAACACCAAGAGGGTGCCGCCCAAGTAGAAAAGAAGCTTTTACAACTTGTGACAAGAAACTAAAATTACGAGTTTTCCTCAAGCCTATTTGTTATAAAGATGCTTGCCACTAAACAAAACTCATGTTCCTTTTTTCCAAATAAACTAAACGGTAGCAACTAGAATGAGGAAAACAAGTTTTCTCCCCATCTTGCAAACCCAAATACCATCCGAAGCCCATAATTCATCCTCAATCGAGCCACTGACTGCACTGGACAGGTTTAGGAAGGGCAAGGTAGAAGGATTTATTCTTAAGAATCTCCAGATCAGTCATTAGGGAAATAAAGATATTTCGGTATTACTAAAGAATTACAATCCCAAAGTTTATTAAAAGCACCAAGGAGTCCAACCTGTATACAAAAGTTTTACAATTATGTTAGCAAGTCAATCAAGTCCCTCTAAATCATCAAAAGATAGAGAGGATAATCCCTAATCAAAATGAATTTGGGGTGAGGGAGGCATCATGAATAATACCTTTTTTTAGTAAGCTAGAAGGATTCCCTAAAAAAAAAAAGTAATCTAGAAGGGTTGCGAAGAAAGAGAATATCTGTATTTCCCTATCACAAAATAATCACCTACGAAGGCTAAGAAAACCAGAGAAAACCCACTAATGAAAAAATATAAAACAATTCAAAACAAACCAAGCTTCTGCACAATATACCAGTTTTATTACTTACTCCAAAATATTCAATTTGCACTAATCAACCAGGAAAAAGAACACACAAAATTCACTCGGAAAATTAAAAAATATCCAATAGTATTTATCTTATTCCCAATTAAGATCAACCTTGTTGCCATTAAGACCAGAAAAAAACCCAATAATAAAAACTGATTAGCTCAATAGTCACTTCACTGTTAATCAAAATAATTCACAAACATAGAAAGTCCAGAAGCCTGCAGTATGGAGACTATAAGCCTTCTTCCTCACTAAGTAGAAGCAATTCTAAACTCATACCCGATTCAAATAAAGTCCGCAAGTACCAAAACCAGACGAAACCCAAATCTAAACTCATACAGCAATTCAAAGTCTCGCCAAGTCAAATTCGATTCACAAGTCTTGGAATCATGCAAAACTCAATTGCAAAAACCAGGAAGGAAAAATCAAATACGAAGAGAAGAAAAACAGACTGACCATCTGGGCCGAGACTAGATCTCTTCTTAGGGTCGTTCAAGATCGACAAACCATGCTTCAAAACTTTCTCAGAACGCCTAACCTTGAGCTTCTTAACGAGGCAGAGGTACTCCCAGGCTCCTCCTCCTCCATTATCGACCTGGTCCTCCAATCTCTTCAACTGCGTCTCCTCCGTTTTGGTCACCATCTCTTACAGTCTCAAAGAATATAACCAAAAAAGATGCTTTCAGGATCTCCCTGATACGGAAGTAGGGGGAAGAGGAGAGACTAAATTGACTTGGTATTAATTCCCTTCTGCTTCCTCCAACAGTTTGTTTCGGAGAAACTCGCAAGCATGGCGTTTCTCGTCAGTGAGTGCAATGTGGTAGGTCCCCCCTCGGCTTTTGGGTTCCAATCACGACCGTCCAATGCGCTCCACTTTTTGGGTTTCCCCCGGAGCCGTCCAGTCTTAAAACGGTGCCGTCTGCTATCAAAACGGTGCCGTATAGGTAATGTTACATAAAACAAAATTTTGGAAAGAGAACGATGCACTTCAAATCAAACAGCCCAGCCCATTTACCGAATTTGACTCGGTCAACGGAAGTCAACCGAACTAAACGGTGCGTATTGAAGCTATGCAAATTAACCGCTTTCTTCTCCCACTACGTAATGAGGCTTAACGCTGTGGCGTCGTGTTTCTCGGCTTTAAAACCCTACATCTGCAGCAACTATACGAGCATTGGCACTTCCATTAAAACTCTAACGGCAATGACAACCATAGAAGAATCTGATGTGGGAATCTCCTGCTTCATCTCCCAGCTCCCTGGATTTCGTGGCGTTCTCAAACAAAGGTCCTTAAGATAAACCCTGCACACATTCATCCACATGCATATCACTCAAACACACAAATTATAGCATTTCTAGACGCTAATTGGATTCGGAAGAGTGTAATTCGAAGTTTTGGGTATTGGGTTTGAGAAAATGTGGATTCTTTATCCGGGTTATGAGATTGTGCTACAGTCTTTACTTTTATTTGGTGTTGTATATATCCTGGGTGTTGTTTAGTCCTTATTTAGTGGAATCAAGATTGAGTGTGGATATTTTCTGTGTGTGTTTTGTTGGATTGTTATTTGATACTGTTCTCTTGATTATTTTGGTTCATTTTAATGATTTCTTGGGTAACAATTGGACTCTGGTTCTGAGACTTCTTTAGGTACTCTGACTTTATTGTGAATGAAGTGGATACCGATGGAAATGTTGTTCATTTGACTTGTCTGGATGCTCCTTTAGAGGTAGGTAACTTATTTTCTCTTGTCGAAAATTTATCTTTAAGTTCAGTCTCTATTTTCCTTTATATGGCATGAATGCATATCTGTTTATATGATTTTTGCTAATTTTGGGTCCACACAGAGTGCGAAGGAGGAAGAGCGAACAAAAAAATCTGATCAGATAAGCAAAAGCTATGATTCTGAAGTTGAATCATTTAGAGCACTTGCCGGTGATGCTGATGCTGAGCTATTGGAAGCTTTAATTAATCAAATCACTTCGAGCACCGAAAATGACATCTCACCTGTTGTTCTTAATCCAAGTTGTGATAAGTCCCATAGAACGGTAATGATAGGGTGAATCCTTGTAATTCGATGCTGGCGAGTCTTGTAATTGAGGTTTGGTTGAGTAGAATTCAGGATGGGATGAATCTAATAATAATAATAATAATAATAATAATCACAAAATTAGGAATTGTATTGAAATTTGAGAACTGAGGACTGAGATGATTGATCCCACCTTGGTTGGGTGGGTTTCTTTTGGCTCTACGGTTTTTAGTTCTAGGTTCACTTCAAACCTCAATTGCTAACCTCAACTTCCTTCACAATTTTTTTCTTTCAATTGATTGATTGGTGTTTCATTTTTCAGGCAGTGCATAATTTCTTTAAGGAGAACTTCAAATTCCTAGTAACTGATACAGTTGATGGGCCTGACTCTTTATCAAAGTGCATTCGGGTGAGATTAAACTCTGGTGGGCAAAATAACAGGGGTAGAAATTCCAAGAAACGGAAAGAGAGAGGTGATAAACCTTTTGATAGCAGAGGTTCAGAAAATTGGCCAGAGCATCTAGGAAAGTTCCTTAGGTAATTAATATATGTGAGGTGGCTGATGCTTCTCATTCTGCAAAATCATGCAGCCGGATTACATGTTCTTTCAGTCAGATTTCCAAACAAATACAAAGATGTTGCAATTGAAATGATACTTTCTTTTTTGGCTTTAAAAGTAAAACATCTTCATCAGAAGTTTGAAATGCTACTTATGTTTTGTGTGAAAAGCAAAATCATTAATGTGTTAATTGAAAACATCTCTAAGGGAAATGTAGATTGGCATGTAGTTAGGTTTAAAACAAGTTATCTTCATACTAAATTGACTTGTTGTCTTTTTACCATGCGTTATCTCCTGTGTCAGGTTGGCCATGAGGCACACCCTTAATTGATTATTCATAGTGTGAAGTTTACTTCGACTTGAACAACATCTGAAAGTTTCTGCAAATATATATAAATATTCAGGTTTCATCTTTATAAGGAGAACAAGGACACACAAGAAGCCTTAAAATTGATTGGAAAGATGCTGGGAATACAGGTACATCATATTCGTTCATATTTACTATGCTCTTTCCATTATCTGCACGCTCTTGTAACTAAAAGAAGTAAAATTAGGCCTGTGGCCTCATTCTTCCAGAATAGGTGGGTTGCCACATCTTGCAGTTGAGCAATAGCTGCTAAGGATCTGGAAGTGGTCTTTTGCTTTTTCCTTCGTTCTTTCTTCTCCTTCTTTTTTGGCCAGGCCCTGGCAGGCATTATAAATTCTATAATTGATATATACAACAGCCTCCTAATCATGCTCTTTGATTTGTTATCCTTGAATTTTTTTATTTGACAGCCAAGGTCATTTGGTTTTGCGGGGACAAAAGATAAACGCTCTGTTTCCACACAACGAGTAAGTTGGTCTCTCTATTTCTTTTGTCGCGTGTCTTGAGTGTTGTCTTGACAATTATATTCTGTCTATTCCTATCCCTTTTTTTCCATACGTGTATATTGCTGTCTCTAACTTGTAACTAAATGCTCATTCAGGAGGTTAAGCTCACCCAAATAAAAAAATTGGATAATCTTGTTTTACGTGGTTGCACCCACAATGTTTTTGAACATTCAAATGCTTCTGACCTGTTACTAAATGTAGAGCAAAAGTTTGAAGGTTGATAAAAATTATCCAGTGCAGTTGAGTCCAATAGTGTTAATTTTTATATGCGTCAAATTAAGTCTAAACTCCAAAAAAAGGATATTTTGAAGAGCTTAAGAACTTTGCATTTTGAGTTGGTGGTTCTTATTCAGGGAGATGTCTTTATTAGGTTTTTTCTGTACTAGAAAAGGATAAAAATCACTCCAATAAATTCCAGTTTGCTACTTGAATAACCAAATAAATGGTGTTACTTAAATCCGAATATCAATACAGTAGCTCAACGCATGTTTTATTCAATTTCTTCCCAGATTTAGATGTTCCAAGTGTGATTTGATTTCACATCACTGTGAGTTGTTTATTTATTTGATGTTTCATTGGAGTATTTCTTTGTGGAGTCCAGGTGACTGTTTTCAAGCAGCAGGCCAGTAGATTAGCTGCACTTAATAAAAGGTTGATTGGTATCAAAGTGGGTGACTTCTGGTGAGGTCAATGAATTTGAGCTCTCTACTCTCCTGTCAATTTTACTCTGTGGGGGTATGCATTTTTATGGCTTTTTTTTTTCCAGCAATGTCAAGGAAGAACTACTTCTTGGACAGCTTTTAGGGAAATAGATTTACAACCACATTACGGTGAGAATACTGTCAGATATTCTAATTTCATATTTCTCTTAGTTTTGATTAGGCTCCTTGTTGTCCAATCTTTTCATGGTATTTACTCACTTCAGTTGCGTCTCCTCAGGGGAGTTGTTGCAGATTCTGAAGATACTATAAAAGCATCTGTAGATTCCTTAGGGAGGGAGGGGTTCGTCAACTACTTTGGTTTACAAGTATTTCCTTGATTCTCTTTCTTCCTGTGGTCTTCTTTTTCCTCCTTTTCCTGTTATGACTGACTGGAAGATTGATTTGTAGCTAAGATGATCCATTGTAAACTTTTTGTCGTGTCCCAATAGTTTTTTTTTTTTTTTGAAATCATAACTGTTGTCAAAAATGGTTTATATTTGCAGCTTCACAGCTTAAAAATGTAAACTGTTTTGTAAGTGAACAAGTTGTTTATTCTGTTTGGGCCTGTTCTGCTTGTGAGAGCAACTTTAAAAGATTCCTTAGAAGATTATATGATAATTTTTTGGCTATATAACTGAATAAAAAAATAAATAAACCTCTTTTCTACATTGCCAAATGTATCAATAGTTTCATGTAGATGCTAGGGATAGTACATACTGGGAATATACTTCTTCTAAGATGAGTGCTAAAATCCCCATTATAGGTACAAGAGTAGAGAAGCTTGAGAGCTCTATTGCAATGGGTATACTCCACTTTTTTTTATAGAAATAAGAGCAAGTTCAAGCAATTACTGTGACGGCAATTACTGTGACGGGCCCTTTAATGAAAACATATTATCTCATCTTTGCCTATACTCCATGTATTAAGCATCCTTTTAACTTTGTAAAACCATTATGATTTTTTAGCGTTTTGGGAGTGGCTTCATTCCAACTCACCTTGTTGGAGCTGCATTACTTAGAGGAGAATGGAAAACTGCTATCAGCATGATTCTCGATCCAAGAGAAGGGGATATCCTTTTACTGTTACTGTATTTTTTCTTAGAAGAATGTTTTTACATGTCACTGGTTCCTTTTGTACTATTATATTTTGTTAGGTTCCTTTTGTACTATTATATTTTGTTAAGGCCTCTCTAAGACACTACAACAAGAACAAGCGACAGTTTTCCTTGACTTGGGTCTTTAAATACAAAAAAATGCAATAAATAAAGCACGAGAATATTATAAGGAAACTGGTGATATTGATGGCACGCTCAAGCAATTACCTTCCCACCTAGTTGCTGAAAAAGCTATAGTAAGTTTTATGTTATGATTGGTGATAGTATCTGTATTCTTCATGTCTGTTTTTATATGAGAATAATTTTCTTGGCATATCATAACAAAATTACTTTTTAACAGCTGCAGTGTCTGAAGAAATGTCCTGGAAACTATTTGCAGGCCCTGAAGGCTATACCTAGGACTTTGAGAATGATGTAAGCAATTGTCCTTGAATATTAGTGCACATTTTGAGGAGAATAGCTTGTCTTTGAGAGAAATGTGCTGATATTTTAAATCTTTGATTGCTATACTTGTGGCTATATTTATTATTATGTTTCGGATGCTCGTAAGTGGAGATGTAGGTTCACATTCTTATTTCCATTAGTTATACATCATAGGCATCTGTCATAATTTATTTAAAATTTAACAATAATGTATTTCTTCAGACAAGGACTGACTTGTTAAAAAGACCAGCATGTGTAAACTGATTATCCTTGATGTGTCTTGAAAGCAACATTCTTATACAGATAACTAGAATGTTATTGACCAGTTTAATTATAGGGTAACAGTTTAGTTATAGATGTCTTTTTAAGGTCATAATTCATTGAAGATTCTAACAAAAATATTTCTTGGACATGGACTGACTTGTTAAGATAACTGGAAAAGCATGTGTAAACTAAGTACCCTGAATGTGTTTCAAAAAAAACATGCTTATGTAGATATTTAGTCTGTTATTAGTCAGTTTAGTTATAGGCAAGTGTTTAGGTCAATTAAATATTATTGAGATGCATGGCTAGCATTATACTTTTTAAGAGCCAAATGAAGATTTGACATGGCAACTGACTCAGTCCACATGTATAAGAATTGAGTCATCCGGACTGGTCTTGTTCCAGGACTACTTTAGGGGTTATGAACAGCCTAACCTGACCATAGAGTTCCCGGGACTAGGAATTTGAGGAACCAGGCACTAGAGTTGTGGATTGGATTGCACTGAATCAAGAGTGATGGTGCTGGACTTGACTCAAGGTTTGCAGCCCGGGCTGCTCTAAATCTCACCTTTTTGCACTTTTTTATACAAAGCACCCTTCTCTAAATACTTTTGAAATTGCTTGTTCTCAATATAAAACACAAATATCTGCAGTTCTCTTATATATATTGAGAACGAGTTTATCTTCTACACATTGTATCATTTAATCATTGATAAAATGAGGTATTTTTTCAATTTGAATACTTATTCTTTTGGAATTTTAGAATTTCTAAATTATAATTGTATTAACAGAAAATGTAAAATGATCTGGACTATACTGGACTTAGTTCAGGACCATTTATATGAGCCCATAGCTCGGTCTAATTCATCCTTTTCAACATTTGGACCAGAACAGATTAGTTTACAGTCTCTATGTGAAGTGGATCAGTTTAGGACCATTTATGTGATCCCATTTTTCCAGTCTGATTCATCCTCTCTCCAAAAATTTGGACAAGAGCAGATTAATTTTCTGTCTTTAAGTAAACCGGGACCATCTTTGGACTGGGAGAATCAGATCACAACAGGCCTGGAAAAAACTATACGGAAATAATACCATTACACTCTCTGTTGCTGTCCCTCCGCTTACCAAAAAGTGAAATTAGAGCCTGTTTACCTCATTGAAGAGAGTCTATCTTTCAAGGGGAAAAAAAACACAGCACAGAGATAAATAGTTCTGAACTATTAGCATCGTATGTTATCTTTAGTAGGGGAAAATCTTGTGTTGATATTGACTATTATGCAGGTATGTACATAGCTATCAGAGCTATTTATGGAACCATGCAGCAAGTAAGAGGGTGCAAAAATATGGTATGTTCTTAATAGTTTTTATAGTTGCTGGTTTTTCCTATCTGCATTATTGTATAAAACTATTTGTATTTAATACTTGACCACAACTGCTAGCTGACTATGTAAATTGGTTTTGTTATTTATCTTGGGGCAGGAAACAACCAAGTCGTGTTAGGAGATTTGGTATACTGTAAGAATAATAACTCCCAATGGGTGACTGGAGGTTTTGCTTCTGAAAGAGAAAATGAAAACTGCACCAAGGTTTCTGACTCTAGTCCAGTAGATGAGATATCTGAAATGGATGAAGATCCTCCTGAAGAAAAAAAGAACCTTGTCAAGGTTTGGTGGTTTTATTAAACCTGATCCAATACAGATGCTTCTAATAGTGCATGGGCATTAATATGGATTTGTGGTTTCTATAAAAAAAAATATGTTGATAAATCTAAAAAAAATTAGTATGCATTGCTTGTTAATTAAATTCTGAAGTTGTAATTTGTTGATCTGCAAATTCTGTAGTGTGCTTTTTCATACTGTTTATCGATATAAGATTGAGAATTTCAGCACGGTATCTATCAACTGCCAGGTTCTAACTGAAGAAGATATCCATGCTGGAACTTATACTGCTGATGATGTTGTCCTCCCATTGCCTGGGTGAGAGAATGCCAATAAATCTTGCTCAATATAGTTTAGATAGAACATTTTTGTATTTTTACTTCTTTTCTAACTTTGTTATTTCATTTCTTTTGTAGTTCTAGAGTGATATATCCATCAAATGATATTACCGAAGTTTATCATGATTTGGCAAAGAAGGTTTGCCCACCTTATGGACTCTAAAAACTCTTTTCTGTGGTTTCCTTTCTGTTCTAATTCTAGAGTGATTTGTTCCTCAAATGATTTTTGCTAAAGTTTCTAGTTCTAGACTTTGAGGTCTCTTTTTCTACTTGATGCTTATTTTTCTTATGCAACATTTTTTGCTTATGATTTTGCTTCATCCGGATTAATGATATTTTATTTCTTTTGTTCAGGACAGCATCAACTTGACTGAGAGCGTCCATAATGTCAAGTACTTCAAACTGTTCCTGAAACTTTCACTTCATGACCCATTTTCCTATTCCCAACCTTCTTCATTTACTCTTCTTTTTTGACAAATTCATCCAATCTCTTTCTGTTTTATATGCGTGGATATTCTTTATTTTGTTCTAATAGAAGCTAAACACATTCTTTCCTTAGGGAATTTTCAATAACCTGTATGACTGGAAATTATAGGCGGGTTTTCCAGAAGCCAATTGACTTCAAGTGGTATGCATGCATATATTTTTTCTAGGATCTTTGTTTTGCCTTCTTTGTTGGAGTACATATTCAAAAAATTCTGTTCACTGATTTGCTGGTCTTTTTCCTTTATTGCAGGGAACTGCTCAAATATACTGATGCTAATGTGCCATTGGCAGAGACGGATTTGGACAAAATAACGAAGGCCAAACCCGTGGAGATGGTTAAAGATGAGGAACCTGTGGATGGAAATGAGGACAGTCATAAAATTGATTGTGTTAATGAACAAGAGGGTGAAAGAGAAGTTGGATCTCGAAAAACTGAATCTGTTGATTCCTCTAATTCTGCGGCTACCCAGATGGCTCTCAAGTTAGGGTTTACTCTTCCAGCTTCATGTTATGCAACGATGGCCATAAGGGAGCTGCTGAAAACATCAACATCAGTATGTATAATATGCCTAAACCTATATAAACTTAAATAGAACTTAAGCTGCAGAAAATAACTTGCCTGCAGGCTTCATTTCTACTGATGAGGTATAACTAAATATTTTCAGTGTTCTATTACAATTTAAATGGCAGTTATTTACCTTGAATTTGTTACATGTGCAGGTAGCATTCCACAAGACATTGAATCCGTAAACAAGTTGCAACTTGTGGAGATTTATATTCACGTAAAACAGGCAAATGCCTTTTGTGTTGGGACTAAAATTTCTAATTTATGAATTGAGGACGAGGAATGGTCTGAAAAGGTCAGTCTTCGACACATTTAACTCCTAATCTGCTAAGAACAAGTGCTACATCTGGATCTTCTTCGTACATTTTTACCAATTCCAACTTCTTTTCACTTGCCAAAGTCGCATATAGCTTTCACATTTTGTTATATGGAACCTACCCACACTATATTAAACTTAGGTTTCCTATGCTTTAATGTGGGACCTCAGGTCATATCTCGCTCAAGCCAGTTTATAAGACACTGAGCCTACTATATCCGCTTTATCATTTTGAGGGTTAACTTGTTTATCGCTATGTTATATTTAGTTTAAACATATTCATATTCTCATTCGATTTTTGAACTATACTCAACGTCGTTAAACTC
This sequence comes from Carica papaya, assembly GCF_000150535.2. The sequence goes on from NW_019014575.1 coordinate 758,277, forward strand.
TTAATAAGTGAAACATTTAGTTCTAAACTGAAGTTTAATCGGTTTAGAAGCCCCCTTAGAGGAAGCTGGTCCTGCTGTTACATCTTCTGTTGGGTGCTAAGAAGTACTATTCTGTTAACCTGTCCAACTTGTGTTTTGGTCAATGTGCAGGTTATTTTTTGTTTTTTCCTAGATGAGTATCCAGAGTTGCTTGCTGGGGAAGGAAGGGAAGAAGGATGTCATCATCTCCAGTTTGGTAGATATTTATCATTTTGTTCCAAAAATTTTGTAAATCTATAAAAGTTACTTTCTTTTTGGTCCAACAAAAATAGAACTCATTCAAACTTAAATTAACTAACTTTCTAGTAGAGTTTAGGTATGAGTAAAGTAAATTAATTATTTGTGCAATTTATTCGAATTCGTTGCTTTGTTCAACTAGAACATTATGAACATTTCAAAGGGAATTGAAATTATGAACATTTCAGGATTTATTTGGAGTTGAATGTTTTCATTATGTTATGATTGAATTTCCATTTACTCAAAATACATTTAGTTAAAGAAGGAGATGACATTCATATAATTTATTTTGACAGTATTATAAGTAAGAAATAAAAGAACAAAATCAAAGTAATAGAAGTATCAGTTGAATAATGAATTTATAATTTTTATTCATGGTTCTGTTTGAAAAAAATGTAAATAACTACATTTTCATAATACAAAACAGCAATTGAAGGTATTTTCTTATATGATACCTTTAAAGATGTGTATATATGTGTATATATATGTATATATTCGTTTTCATGACCACTTGATTTTTTTGTTTAACTGATCTAATAAAGTTATGGTTAAATTTTATTTTTACTGAAATTAACTACAAACCAGCTTCACATTTTTCTTTTTCCAATCCAAAGCTTCAAATTGAAGCTCTTACTATGAAAGCACCATCACCAATCTGGCTTATAATTTAACTTACTGAATAAGCAAGAAGTTTCTTGGAGAAGTCGGAATCATCTGTTGCGCTGCCTGTGTTCAACTCGTTGTCATTTAATGATCTTGTTGCTTGATAAAGTTCCATAAACCAAGGATCATGGCCTTCATAACCATAATCAAAGCGCTTTGAGTATGAAGAAGAAAACTGATACTTACAACCATTACTATCTACCAAGCCATTATTTCTTAATTCATCCAGGGGAGATGTCTGCTTGTTCTTCTGCTTCATATTCCATCTGGGTCGCTGCTTTGGTTCGCTTTGTGATCTAACTTTAGCCCTTGAGGACGTTGTGTTAGCCATATAATGTGGCCGGAACTGGAAATCAGTTGTATTTGATAAAGGGTTTATTGGATAATCTGGTTGCTGGTAAGTGAAAGATGCTCTTGCTGGAATTGGCTTTGACATGTTATGATAGCCTTGGTAAGGACTGTTTCCTGCTAGGCCAAGATCTCTTAATTGATCTTCTTGAATTCTAAATGAAAATTCTCCAGAAGATGATCTTGCAATTTCGTTGTCTCTTCTTCTAATCTTTGGATGATTCCAATTGTTCTGTTTGCTCTTCAATTCTTCTGGTTCTTCATAAAGACCCACACCAATATCTTGCTGTAGAAAGCGAAGGAGACTGTATATTAGCCATATATGGTAGATTATGTGAGGATATTGCAGAGGAAAAGGTTTTACATACCATTTGGGTTTTGTTGATTTGGGTGTGAAGAGGGAATTCTGCATGTCTTAATGACAGGCTTTTGGCAACAAGTTGGGATTCTTCAGTCATCTGGATTCTCTGAAACCGAGCTCGAACTTGTATTGCCATTAATGCATGCATTCGTCGAAGAGTTGCAGTAGTTTGCTTCCTTACCAGGTGACCTCTTACGAGTGCTTGTAATTTCACCAGACCCTTCAAAGCCCATAAGGCTTTTCTTGCCTACAATCCCATCAATATAGATCAAATGAGAGACTGTTATTATAATTTCGTAACAAAACTAAATAGACGAAAAGGTTTTGAATTTATATACTAAATGAGAACGAAAGGCGGCTTGTATTTTCGTAGCAGCTGCATCTTGAATTGCTCTGCTAACACCATATTTTGTTGAAAATTTCAGGGTTTTAACGTTGTTCAGATGTTTTTTTTCGAGCTGTGAATTGACATGTTTTAGGACTGGGGAAGCATTAATTGAATCAGAAGACTTTGAACTCTTGTTAACTCTTTCTTCACTTGCTGATCTTCGAAAGCTCCATCGATGTCTAGAAGGAGTTGCTGGAAAAGATGGAGCTGAGATTGACTTACTTTCTTCTGATGAAGAAATATATTTATTCTTTCCTTTCTCTTCTCTCTTGCCTAACAGTAGCTTGATCATCCATTTACTCGCCTTTCCCATATCTAACTTGAGCCCACGACCACCAGCACTCCGGATTTAGGCCTACCCAGAAAAACGCATAGATCAGAACAATCGAATCACGTAAACTGTATATGTTCTCTGTGTCCATAGACTATTGTAAGACTCTGCTAAGTTTTCCAATTTATACATTTGAACTTCTGTTGGTGTCTTGTTGACTCAACTTTCTAAAAATTTCGAGGCTTGACTTTTTAAATCAAGTGGGTTTATGTTTTTTTCTGTCACTATCTATTCTCTACGGCCTGCAGAAACCTCCCTCATTATGCCATTTGCAGCTCTTAACTTGTCAAGATTAATCTTGAATTGATGGAGCTTTCTTAACCGTCCATTTTTTTGGTTTATTTTTAAAGATTCTCCTTCACTTGATGGAGCTCTCCAACCTTCCATCCTTTTTGTTCCTTTGCATTGTAGATTCATGAGATTCTTGCAAAACCCATGTTCAGAATTAAATTCTGATAGAAGATTTATGAGATTGTTGCAAAACACATATTCATAGTTAAAATTTTAATCCAAATCACGAGTTAACTTTGATATAATCATTAAATGAGTGTAAATACGAATGACAAATCTTTTAAATGCCAAAATTACGGCAATTTTTACTTTATTATCATATATTTCATGATAAACAAACTTCGAATTATAAGTTCTTGGTATAATCATCAAATTTCTTTGTTATCGTATTCAACCAGAGATAAAAACAGGTAAAATCAGATCTGAATGTTACCTCAATAAAATATATCAAGACTCATGGCACATAAAAAGATTGATTACAACCTATAAGTCAGCATTCGCTAAGTGACTACTGTCTCTTGACATAAATCGTGTTAAAGAAAAAACGAAAAAACCGATATATCAGACTCTAGAAAATTGGTACAACAACTAAGGATATGATACAAATGGAAAGTGGTTGGCTTTTCTCAATCTTCAGGCTTGACAGTATTCTCTTTGAAGCTCTTAGTCAACCAAATGGCAGTTTCCCTTGGGGAGACCTTACCTGGTCCAAATGGTTTTAGTAGCACATTGAGTTCTTCATACCTTTCCTGCTGCAGCAATCTTGCACTGAACTCAAGCAAACCCTCCAAAGCTTCAGCTCGTTGCTGGTACGATGATGTGTCAAATCTTCGTTGACGTGTGTCTGATGAGGTACGACTTGATGCCCCAGCAGTTGCATTTTGATCAGAGCAATCACTTCCATTTTCCCTGTCTGCTTTGAACACGCTACGCTGAATTCCCTGCCATGCATCGGAGAACCTGGGCTTCGAAAAAGCTCTGTCACATGTTTGAACAGTGCATTTGTCTTTTGTGATTGAACAATCGTGTGATATTGGTGAACCATTAGAGCCCTGTGCAGAGATTGATGAGGTTCTGCGTGCCGTAATGAAGGCTTCTTCATACGAAGCTAATGGGAATTCTGCTATCTTGTCAATTCGAGGAGCGTTGACAGAAACATCTGGAGATTTTATATGGTGAAGGATACCAATATTAGGCCTGTAGGAGGTTTGCTTGATTGCAGTTCTTGTTGCCAATGGTAAAGATGCACGACGAGTAGTGGGAACAGAATTTTTAGTCGGAATACGTGACACAGCAAACTGCAAATATAGCAAAATGACCTTTCAGACTTGCTTTGTGTGTTATGAACATGTATGACAAAAAAAACAATAAAAAAAATCTTCTTCTGACTGTTACCAAGTCACGGTTTTTAGCATTCTCTGTCTGTTTCTTAGGAGTGGCTGAAACCTTGGCAGGAACTCGTCCTGAGGACTTGGCGAAATTTGAAGCTTTGGAAGCAATGGCCTTACAAATAACTGTCCCTTCATGGCTGCTCTCAATCGACAAATCTGATAACTTTCTGTTCAGATAACTTGGGATCTCACGGCGGATCCCTTTGGTTGAAGATATAGAATCTAGCTCAGCACCAGATATACTCGGATTTAAAGTCCTGTCATTGCTGTGGGAATGCCGCTTCTCTCTGTAAGCTGACAAAGGCTCCGAAAATCTAGTTTTCTTTATGTTTTTTGATTCAGACCACTGGACTGGTAAGGTGTTGCGTCTCGGGTTATTGATTTTGAGATGAATCTTGAGGAGATAGGCCTGAAGGTGCGGATGCCGAAGTAACTCTTCAGCCTGCCATAATACACCTCGAATTAGAAGAACTATCTAAATAATATGAGTAATTATAGCAGATATAGCTATAATATTACAGCAGGATTGAAACTTATGTAATCAACTCCACAGATCATCTTGCATGGTGGAAGATAAAATTTTTTATTACAATACATAGATTGGAGAAAGATTATACATACACTTGGTCTAAGTTCTGGGTTCTTCCGCAACATGCTTTTAACGAGACCTCGACTGAAAATAAAATCAAGTAAAATCATTAGCCCGACAGTTTCCATTACTTGAACATAGAGAACTATAAAAGGGGTAAAATTCATGAGGGATTCGAGCAGGAACATAAACCAATAAAATTCATGAAGGATTTAAGTATGAACATAAACCGATAAGCTGAATCAGTAAGTTAACATTGCACTAGAAGAAGTATCGTCTTGTTTCTAGTGCATAGCTGAATCAATTTTACAATCCAAGCAAATAACTTACAAGGCACCGGAATATTTTGTTGGAAGGGGAGCCACTATTGATTTGTTTATTTTGTTTATCAGTGCTTGCATATCCTGCTCAAATGACGAAAAAGGTAAGAAGAGTAGAAATAAAACCAAAGATCATAAAAATGATAAACATTCTCAAGAAAGATCAAACATAGCCGGACAAGATATGGAAAAATCTTTTATGATTAATCATACTGAATGATTTGGCCGCACAAGAAAGAGTATCAATAGATGAAATATTCAAACACAGTATAATCACCCTTTTGCTAGTATTTTGTTATATGCATGAGATATCACTTCATGATAATACTTGCTTTTCAACACAACCAACAAATGTACCTAACCATGATCAAGTATGAATTCTGGTTTGAGAACTTCCATAATACTGCCGAGAGCTTATTTAATACTGAATTTATTTAAAAAAACAACTTTGTTGTAGTTATTTTACATTTTAAGGCACCGTAAGAAACAAATATCCCAGTTCCATATCAGAAACATAATGCTCAATATTGCAGGAGACTCTGGGAAGCAAAAGTGCCTCCTCGTGTATCATTTTTTGCATAGGAGGCAAGTAGAGAATGCATCATAACTATTAACAACTTGGGGAAACGGAGAAAGATTTTGGTAAATACTTGTTTCTTTTGCAAGAGGGCAGAGGAGAGTTGTAATCATATTTTGCTTTAGTTTCCAATGGTGTATCAGCTGTGGGTTATGGTGTATGGGTTGTTAGGCATCAGTTAGGAGATGCCTGGATCTGTAAGAAATGAGATTTGAGCATAGATGGGCATTAGAGAGAGGAGTAAAATAGCAGAATTAATACCAGTTAATATAATATGGACAGTGTGGAACGAGAGGAACAAAAGGGTTTCTGAAAGAGTCGATGATGTGAATGCTTTTAACATACTTAAGAATAGATGGTTCTACACTTTGATTTTTTGTTATTAGGTCATACTCTAATAAGTTCGTTGGAGGATTTAGGGGACCTAAATAATAAATTGACTTGTAAATATTTTTGTACAAGGGCTGACACCAGCTTGGTACTCATTAATACCAGATTCTATACTTTTATTTCAAAAAAAAAGAACCATAATGCAATTGACCAAACAAAGTTGTGCATGCTTGTGAACAGCTAAATTGCTTAGTGGCATAACCCTCAATGGCCATACTGGGAAAACTTCCCAGCTTCAAAGTCAAACTAATAGGTCGAGAAAACCTGGCCATATCGAAGCTATAAAACGCAACTTCTTACCATCAGGAACAAGCTTCATGAAAACATTAAATCGTCTAACTTCAGTCACATGATTTACTTGGCAACCAATTTTGACAATAAAAGTAGACTAGATGCTACATGTTCATTTTTAGTTCTCAAAGCTGTTTGATCTCAGCCAAACAGAAAATTAGGAGATCATTTGAGACGCTACCATTTTTCAGCACAAAAAATCAATCCATGGCAACTGTCAACTGCCTAGACCTAATGCAGTGAACTCAAAAACATTAATAAGGAAAGAATTCCGAATTCCCAACAAAGCAAATGATATTAAAAAAAAGGAAACACTTACGAAAGCTTTAAAGGCGGGTTTAAGAGAAGTCATTTCATATATACAGCATCCTGGATAACATATTTCTTAACATTAATAAGATAGAACAATTACTCCCATGGTGAAATAACTTCTGCACGTAAACAAACGCTTCTCTTACCCAAAGACCAAATATCTGACTTAGAACCATAAGGTATATCAGCTAGAAGCTCTGGACACATATAACTGGGAGTTCCAACAACCTGTATTAGGAAGTAATTCTCACAGATGATAATAAGAAGCAAAAACATAAAGCCGGAAGCCTGTCTTATTTAGAGAACGAGCTACTCACAGAGGACGCAAGATCTTCTGATGTCAAAATTTTTGCAAGTCCAAAATCGCCTGAAAAGGCATTGATTAAATATCAGTAGCAAACTGAAAACATCTCCAAATAGAGTTACCCGGGAAAAGAAATAAAAAACTCACCAAGGCGTATGTCTTGCTCCTTTGTCAAGAAAATATTCGAACACTGAATTAATCATGAAAGACTGTCAGTATGAATCAAGTAAAGCTTTTGGAATGAGCAATAATACCACTTGATACACAAAATGTCTCACCAACCTTGACATCTCGATGAAGAATATGATTAGCATGCAAATAATCAAGTGCCATCAGGAGTTGAACTAGCCACTTACAGAGCTTCTGTAAAGTATAGACATTAAGAATTTGAGTAAAGGATTCTCAAGCTTGCACCTTTGTAACCAAAAAAGGAAAAATTCAAGAAACCAAAGTAGAAAGAAAATCACTTAGCAGCACTAGGATAAATAGGGTCGAGACACCAAAATATATATACAAACCTCTTCAGGGAATAGAACACTATTGGCTTTCTTTATAGCTTCTGCCCTGTGTAAGAAAAAAAAATACAGCAATGATGATTAAGGTATTGCAAGACTTTAAGTCCATGAGAATAAATCTGCTATTTCACAAACCCAAGATCACCGAAAAGAAAAAACTTACATGTCTCCTCCTTCACAATAACCTATAATAATGCATACATAGCAACCCTGAAAATAGAGGCATCAATATCAACTAAAGTAAGACCTTAAGCTATTAACCAGGGTCCTTAGGACGCAGTGAAATACGAGATGGGAAATGAAAATTAGAAAAAGAAAAAGAACTATCACTAACATCATGAAGATGTTCCTTAGAAAAGACCAGATGGTGTTTGGTGGTGTGAAGATCAAATGTGCTCACAACTAATTTGGTACAAGAAAGTGGACAAACCTGTAGGCTGGTTTCTATGGCATGTAGATGAACAATTTTTGGTGGCTAAGAAATGCAGTTATTCAAGCCCCTTACAGGATTCAATTTTCAAACTCACATTAGTTATTCTTAATCAAGAGTAGAGACAAAAATGAGTGGGCATGGGAGAAAAGAAGAATGTACATTTGATGTTGTAAAGATTGAATATCTTTTAGACATCCTTTTGTGAAAACAGGCTGAAAATTTTGTCAGTGAAGGCATTCAGCCATTCACACAAGATGAAAAGGAAAAAGGAAATTTTGCTCAATCAAAATCATATTTTTAAGCATACAAAATTAGTGATTGGCTGAAAATGCAAGGAAATAAAATTGCATATCACATTAACAAATGACACCAATGCTTATCAGGGACCAAAGAAGTACAGCACTTATGCTCATTCCGTAATAGGGGAAAGGGAAAAGAAAAAGATTCTGCAACCATAAAGAATGCAGAGACTAGAAGCCTTACATACCTTTTCAACCCAGGAATCTTTGTACTCCACAATAAAGGGATTTCGTATTTTTGAAATAAGCTCCATCTACATGAACCATTTAAAAGGTCAATTCACATAATCAAACCATCGTGTATATCTATACCAGGAACATATCACAGGCTCAAGCAGCAGTTATATTAATTAAGTGTTCAAGATTTGATAAATATGCCATGGTAGTAATATATTATATTGGCTACTATGAACAGGAGGTACTGGTATGCTGTATATCTAACTTCTTTCGCCATTTTGGACAATGACTTTTCTTCTTTTCCTTTTAATCTTTCACTTAAATACATGAAACTTTGCAACCCGACCAAGGCCATAGAGATGTTGGATTCTAACTAGATCCTCATTTGGTCAATATGGAAATGCAACCTTAACAAGAAGGAAGGCCTAAAAGACATCATGAATAAATTGAAAGGAGCCATAATTAAGAACACCAACCTCCTGATGTGCTGACCTGCGAGACCTATCAGTCTGGCGAGCAAGACGAATTTTTTTCAGTACATACCTTAAGATGACAAAAAATTAGAGAAAGAGTCAGTGAAAGAAATAACCAAGAGATAAGTTCTATTCGTAAATTAAATTTTATTTCTTGTCACATATTTAAAAAATTGGATAAGCAAAAATAGATAAATTTAATTTATTCAGTCTGAAAACGTGATATTGGATCATGAAATTCATTTAAGAAAAGCCAAACGTGTAGCAGACTCTCACTTTTTCTTTTCATGCTTGTGCCTCACAAGAAGGGCTGAACCAAAAGATCCCTTCCCGATCTGCTCGAGTACCTCATAATGCTCCATTGGAGAAGCCTGATTACCTTCCTTGTCTATATGTAAACTGAAAATCATTAATCTTAAGTTCACATAACCAAAAAATTAATCCTGGAAAAGTACTCAAAACATTACCATTGATAAAAGATTGACCCCAAAAAAAGAAGTAAGAATGGAAGGAAGCTGTGGTATCTGTGAAACTATTTGAGAAGTTCATATTTTTGTAAGAAAACAATATCTTTAATGTAAACCAAGAGAAAACATCGCAAGGTCATCAAAATATGACAAATCAAGGATAAAAACTAAACTACTGAGACCCTTTAAAATCCAAGGGAAAAGAAAAAGGAAGAACAAGCCAAAGATTTGTAATGGAAGAAAAAAGAAGTCTTTAACTTATAAATCACATTTTATCACCATATTTAAGGAAAAAAGTGTTAATTTGAAGTTAAATCTACAAACTAGCACCTTATCTAAAGAAGCAAGCTTTTCCATAGCAACAAAATATAATGTACTGAATAAATAAGTAAATAAAAAAATAAAACAAAAATTAAAGGAAGCTGTATCACATTGCAGGACTACAGAACTAACAAGCTGAAACAAATAATCAATAGAATAACTGAACTGATTCACAGTGTACCCAAAAGAAATGGAGTAAGCAATTGTGTAAAGAATAGAAATATCTCAAAAATCCTCCTGAAGAAGCATAAAAGATTTCAGTCGGCACATAAATTTTTCAACCCCTCTTTCAGTATGGATTTGTCTACGAAGGCAAGAAGCTTGATGCTTTACCTGCTATCCAAACTTGACAAATTCAATAGACCTGATTACTTGTATCAAACCCATTTGGTGAGAAAGCCAACGCCAATAACAAAAACCAAAAACCTCAAAACAAAAAAGCGAGCAAATGAGAGAGAGAGAGAGAGAGAGAGAGAGAGATTAGCATAAATATCTCAGCAGAGGAACAGTTATAGTCTTACAGACCACAAATTTCTCAACTTTAAAAGAAATGGGTACCTTGAATTTTTAGTCCAAGACAAGAAAAACATAAGAAGAAAAAGAATAAAATGGAATTGAAGATTGAGATACTGCATTGAGATTGAGATAATGCTCGAAGTGTTCACAGTAGAAAACTGAAAATAATATTAAAAACCAACCGAGTGATCCAAGATTAAAGCTTGAAAATGGCGAATGCAGCTCCAAGAAACAAAGAGGAACGAATTCTACCCATGAAAAGGACAGACTTTGAGCGTCGAAAGAAAAAGGAA